>CM049802.1:18497502-18623889 GCA_027422405.1 Ptychobarbus kaznakovi | reverse complement strand
AAATCACAACGAATCTATTGTCATTATCTTATGGGTATTTTATTTAATCAGACAACGGCTCGATTATAAAGATTTTGTGCAGATTAACATCTTGTAAAGGAGAGCTAATTATGTAGTCTTAATGGGTCGCGTTTCAATCACTTTTTCATATTCATTCTGTTGTCTGACAACAGAAACAGTAAAATATATAAATGAAAATAAAATATATCAATGAAAACAGTTTTATTGAGAATGTAGCTGCATCAAAATACAGTGTGGCATAGAGAGGGAAACAAATGTAATAATAAACAATATAGGCTATGTACATTTTGCATGTTCAGAAGAAGTGAGCTGCCCTGTCCTGCAAAAAAATGTAAACATGTTGTGTCTGAAATTACTCCGTGCAAAGAAAGAGACGTAATGGGAACCTGTATTTATTTTTTCATGTGTCTAATAGACATGAACCAAGTTCTTTGAAAAACATCTATTACCTTGGAAAAATGTCTAGTCTTCATGCTCTGTTGACTATGGTTTCAATAATAATAAACATACATTTGCATAGAGCATCCATATTTGTCCATGCCCATATTTATTAGAGTATTAAAAACTTGAAAAGTATTAATTTAAAGTACATTTAGAACAAATAAAAATGTGTGATTAATCGCGAGTCAATTCATGACAATCATGCGATTAATCGGGATTTAAATATTTTAATATATTGACAGCCCTAATATAAGATATAGAAATCTATTTCAAATTAATGCTGTTCTTTTTAACCTATTATTTATCAATGTAAACTTTTGATCAATTTAGTGGGAATAAGTTATTTTTATTATTTTTTTTAATGTAAATTTTCACTCTCTTTCTCTCTCTGTCAGGGTTGGACAAAATCGAGTTCCTACAGAGTCATGAAAATCAGGAGATATACCAGAAAGCCTTTGACCTCATCGAGCACTACTTTGGAGTAGAGGAAGAGGATGCCAGTCTGGCACCACAGGTGGATGAGAACCAGCAGCAGTTTCTTTTCCCGCAGCAGGAGGCCCCCATGGAGGGCTTCCAGCTATAACCAGCCTTCTGACTCTTCCCGGCCGACCCTTACCTTTACACCTATCCCTGCACCCAACACCGGTACTAAAACATACGTCGGAAACGCTCAACCACTGAAATCTGAGTGAACCAAATTTCGACCCATGACCCAGACTGATTTATTTAGACACTGAGGTGTGTCTCACACGGGGGAACATGTCCACTGCTCCGTCACACACAAGAGAGCTGGATTTTAGTATCATTCATTCCCCCCCTGTGATGCAGCTATATAATCATCCCCCTCAGGAAGATTTATTTTTATTTTAAGGGGAGGTATGCTACAGTACAACATCTACCTTTCACTGAAAGATGAGAGTTGTTTTCGCATGCATTTAAAATCTGAAAATCCAGATAGTTATTTTATTCTTTTGATCCTGGTTTGTTTTTCGTTTTGCAGTTATATAATTCCTTTTTTGTTCATTATTCATATCCTGGTAATTAAACAAGCCTGGTTGTGTTTGATATGGCCGTGCTTTATAAATATCTGTTATAATATACCGTAATATCTGCAGATGCGTTTCATGAGGATTTAAGCACTCTTCAAAGCCTTTGTGAAGCGGTTTCATTTCTCTTAGTATCAGTATTCATCCTTTCAGACCATGCTGGGTGTTGGAGTTTATGTAGAGTCTATTTGATGTGATGGTGGTGGGTGGTGTTGAAATAATCCAGGTATTTTAGTAAAATAATATCCTAACATAAAGTCATGACGGTTTAAAGACAATGACTGGAAAAGTGGGGCCCAAAGAGCCCATTTAGTAAAGATAATGCCCAGTTTTCTTTTTTTTAAACCAGTCAGAGGTGAAATATCTAGCTGTAGGATGTTTGTGGTGTGCAGTGTTATGAATATCTCTTATTTTGATCAAAAGGCTTTAACT
This sequence comes from Ptychobarbus kaznakovi, assembly GCA_027422405.1. Classification (NCBI taxonomy): domain Eukaryota; kingdom Metazoa; phylum Chordata; class Actinopteri; order Cypriniformes; family Cyprinidae; genus Ptychobarbus; species Ptychobarbus kaznakovi. The sequence continues at coordinate 18,621,949 of CM049802.1, read as the reverse complement.
TTGAAATGTGTTCTGGTGGAAATGCACACATCTGAGGGCCGGATTGATGCACATGGAGTCTTTATTCTGCTCCGTTTTTCTCATCATTAATTGGCGCATAGTAATCCTGGGTGGTTCGAGGTGTTTGTTCAGCGCAGCCCTCAGTTTGTGCATGTTGGGGTTTTGCATGGTATTCAACAATAAATTTGTATCCCTTGCCAGATCTTCATTCAACAATTAGCTGCACTCATTAGATGGAGTAGTTCCGGTTTCTGTAGTTTTGCAGGTGTTGTAGGAATGGCAAGGAATACTTATTTAATAATGAAATATATGGGCAAAAAAATGATATATATGTATAGATATTATGTTCTATTTGCACACACCTTTCACACATGCATACAAGACTAGCATACACTTCATAAACATGTACACAAACAGATTAGCATAAAACCGAGGGGAAATGACTTCCATAATCTCCCAAATCTTTTTTTTTTTTTCTGCATATGCAAGTACTTTCATGTTGATTTGTTCCACCGTTTGGCACTTTTTGAGGTGATGCACTAAAAGTTAAACACACCTGGGTTAGATGTTGGACTGCTGTGGATTGAATATTAACCTCTCGCCCCGTAGGAAACTTTAAAAATGGAGTAAACTTTTCATGTCATTATGGAAGCATTTTTCCTCTACCTCCATAGTACACTGACCGAAGCGTGCTTCTCTGAGGAATGCTAGGGGTCATTTGATTTTAGGACAGGCCTGTATCTATGAAAACATAGTGAGACGTTGACTGACGGATGATGTGTTATATCAGCATCCCGTGTTTGGTTGACTAGTATCTAGAAGCATTTTCCTTGTATAAATGTCAATCTGATGCGATTCCTGATCAGAACTGATAACCGAAAGGAGGTTTCCATACTAATTCTGGTTCAAGAACTTTTTTGAAATCGAGACTTGAGTTTAACTCTTTGAAAATATACCTCTCCACGATCTGATGTTCTTTGACAACAGTATCAACTTTAAATCGGTTCAAATCCTAGTTCTGTGTGATATTAGATAACATTTGCTGCATTTACAGGAAGTCCATCTCAGAATGAGGATGCTGCAGTCATTCAGATTTCCATACACATCAGAGAAATGGGAAAATAGACTGAAATTATTAGGAGGAAGGGAAGTAAACTATGCTTATTAAAATATATCTAATGGTCTACAAGACCACGGGTGTGTTGATAAAAAAAAATAAGAAATGCTCTCTTACTTGGAAATGCACTCCTATTCACAAAAGTGCCAATCAGACCAACAAAGACAAGAGCTTTAATAATGCTTATCAATGTCTTTGATTTTTTTTTTTTCCTTTTTATTACTTGAATGTGCACATATGTTGTGCAAATATTGCTGCTCTATTTTCTTATCTTACAAATTAGAGGTTACATGGTCTGCCACAGTTTCAGTAGAGATGTGATGGTCTGCTATTTGTACACCAAATTGGTAAACTCAAAGGTATAAAGATAAAAATGCATAATTTATGGTGCTGGATTAATATTTTTAACCAAGGCCAATGCAATGTTGAAATACTGTCTCTGTACTGTTTGCTTAGCTTGTGTTCATTTTGGATGTTCTGTTGGCATAGAGGAAGTTATAAAATTGCTAACGATTGAAGGAGAAACTCTGTAAATTCATTTCTTGCCCTCGTTGAGTATTTTTTGTTTGTGTCTTGTTTATGAGCGTACGAGCTGACCATGTAGACCTGATGTTGTTTAAAGTCTAACTTCCCTGTGGAACTAACCGTAGCACAATTACAGCAAATCCAAATCACTTAAGGCTGTAGATGTTTTGTTCTCATTTAAGGAGATTCACTTTAAGCCAAAAGTAAACATTAAATAAAACTGGATGTCATATGATCCGTGTATCTCCAGAAATGTAACGGTTATATTGGCACAGTTTAAAGCTGCAGTCCTTGCATTGCTCTTTACTCCTTCAAATAACTTCTGAGAAGTGCAGAAAACAAAAATATTTACAAAAGGCCACAAATATGTCAAATTGGGTCTTTATGGTCTTCCGTCCTAGATCTTGTAGATGTTGACATTTGGAGACTTTTGTCTCTTTCAAACCTGGAGCCGATGCATATGGCTGTGTCTAGTTATGCTGACTCACATGTTTACAATGCTATATGTTTAAGAACTTTTCATACACAATATTAAAACTTACCCAGGTGGATATTGAATCCTGGTTTGGTAATTTCTTTCCTTTTAAATGTATTTATATTTAAATCTTCTTTTTTTTCTCCTCTGCCTTGAATTGCCCATACTGTGACTGACTTGACTTTACCGACGATATGAATGAGTGACGGACACACAATCTGAACATGTCACACAAACATATACATTAACAATTCTGAACAAATGTTTTTTTCTTTTTTGTCCAGATACAAATAAAAGGATAAAACACCTTCTGGTTTGGAAACGTACTTTTGTCAATATATATAATACAGATGTTTAAGAAGAAATGAAACCTGTTTTATGATATTTGTGAGTTTTCTCAAGTTGCATTACTTTCACAGAGAAATGTGGCTTTATGTTGACCTATATTGCTTTAAATTGTTTTTGCTTTTCTCAAATACTTTCGATTTTCTTTGGTAAAACACGTGCTGCAGTTGTAAAGGCCTGTATGCAGTGAGTGCAGAAACAAAATGGTCAACAGCGATTTCAAAAAGGGAATTATGAAGCAGTGATTATATATTAAATCCGTTGTCAAGTTTATTCGTTTACAACTTCAAGTTTAAGTTGCAGTTGTTTCAGAGTTGCAAGTCAGCGTTAATATAGTACACAAAATAATTTATGCTGTTCTCAAATAGTGGATGTAACAGGCTGATTTAGTTCTGATCCTGAAGATGGAACCAACACCCAATTTTCTGATCTTTACAGAATGAACTTTAGTGTGGCAAGATGTCAAATGCACAAAGTTTCACTTCGCTTCATTGCATTTCTGTAATGTGTATCAGCTAAAGATTTAGGTATACAGCAACGTGGCATGGGTGGCACTGCTCAAAAGCGAGATGGATCATGCTGATTGTACTATAATAAATCCCTATATAAGGGTGATTCTTAGACTATGGGCGCTTTTATGTTTTTTGGTCATTTTTAAAAATACATATAATTTGGGACAAATTCCTCTTTCTTTGTCAAACAATAAAACCACCTTAAAAAAGGTTTTACTACCTTTTTATTTAGAATTTTTTAATACTTTTCAACCTACTTATAGGTGTCAAAATCACTGTTTTCTCCTTGTCGCATACCCAGACTTTTAAACTTCAACAATGAAAATACAGTTTAAAAATATGACTTCTCTGGTAACTATTACCCGAATAAAGCACTATAAAATAATTAAAATACATTATAGTATGTAATGTGAGACCACTATCAATATTCATTTTTATACAAGATATAGCTGTTGCACAGTACTGGTGTAATTTCCACAACAACACTGTAATGTCTCTTTAAAAAGTTTGAGTGAAAGATTGTTTAGGTGGTTTCTGAAATGTTCAGATGCTGGACGTGGAGGGAATTTACATTTTCATCAACAACAAATGAAGAAAAATCAAGGTAAATATTGCCTGATCAGTTAATATATTTATTCTACGTCATTTCCAAACATGCTGTACCTTCAAGGGTGTTTTTAAAAAGCTAAACGTTTTAAGTTAAATAAGAGGATTTTGCATACATTAAATGCTAAGTATTAATTTAAAGCTAATCAGTGAAGCTATCTTCCATTTTTTTTAAATGTAATTTCCACCACACTGCCTCTGTGGTGAAATAACATGTATGGTTACAAAGTACAAATGATACGTTTAATGACTTTGTGAATTGAGTTTAATGAGTGTGATGAGTTTAAGACTTTTTTCTAATAAATATATCTACTGTTTCTCTACATTCACGTTAATTCATTGTCATTTCCACCACCACACACATTTTTTTTTTATATTTAAAAAGTTCTCATTCAGTACTCAAGTATATTCAGTCACACATTAAAAATGTATCCACAATTTATGAGAACATGCTCTACTTAATATAAAAATGTAAGTTATATTTATTTTCTAATAAGCTCTTACCCAAACCAAAAGTACATTTCAGAGTGTGACAGGTGTAGAGTTCAGCATTTGGTCCTTAGGGCAGTTCATTTATCTCATTGACAAATGTATAATTACTGTACATTGTGGAAAAACTAGATACAAAAATGATCTTAGACAATTCTTGAGTAGCATGAGTTATTCTATTTTAAATAACAGCTGTATATTGAGATGTGGTGGAAATGACATTTGTTCATTGCAGGTCGGATTTTTTTTACAATATTAACAATTTCTCTTATAATCTAAGTTTGTCCTCTTACAGACCTTAAACTAGACAAATTATTTACATTTATGAGACTGTGTTACGTGACTTTTGAGCAAGTATTTTATTCAACTTCACAAGGCTAAAAGTGCCCCTTGTTAAAGAAACGTCCGTAAACTATAATACTGCCTGCGACTTTATAAGAACTTCACCTCTAAGATGTCTTTTACAGTCTCAGCTTTCACTGTTAGCGACTGCTGTCTTTAGCAATTACTAGTCTGGCTCTGTTACTGTAAAAATGACCTGATACAACCAGAATCAACTGTCTTACTTGTGAAAAGTAATTTCCCGGTATCTGCTTTGGATTGTGCGGCGAATTTTACAGCCCCCAAGCAGCACACGAATCCGGCATATTTTCTCCAGACCAGTCTTCTGACAATTTAAGAGCTGCCCGGTCCAATATGGCGGCGACACTGACCCACGATGATGCTGATGATAGGAGGCGCTGTCGGAAAAAAGAAGCTTCGAAATATTTTGTTCTGAATCATTGGTTCGGACCTTGTGATTTAAGAAAAAGAGGATTCTTTTTTCGAAACATAATTTCATGTTTACACTTATTTTTTAAATTATAATTTATTTATTTATTTTACCGCTTTTGACTAGCAGGTTCAACTAGTTTGCGGTGTTTCGAGCGCGGAACAATTGGTTCAATTGATTCAAAGCTTCGAAAAGCTTTGGTTTGCCATTACTTTCACCCAATTCGGTGTTATTGAGAAATATATATTTTTTAAATATTAATTTTATAGCTAATATAAAAATAAAGCAACGAAAAATAAATAATAAAGCACAGTAATAAAACATGTATACACCGGAAGTTAGCATATGTTCGACCAATCGTCTTCGATTCTTTCCCTGGCATTTCCTGTATCAGTTGGAAAAAGCAGCTATTAAGTTAGTGGGAAGGGTAAAGAGTGGTGACACACATCAGAAGTGGTTTCTTGGACCAAACTAAAACATTGGTATTAATTTAAACGGTATTAGCTGACAGTACAGATGCATTTAATGTGTTTTGTGAAACTAAAACGGTAAAGAATGTCAAGTCAGTTAGCAGATGTTTAACTGAGCGTTTGGTTAGCCATGACTGCTAAACTAGTCGAGCGAGATGTTACACAACAACAGCTCTCAGTTATATTTTTATGTTTATCAACAGTTATAAACCGTCAGTTAAAAGTAACACGTGTTCTTTGTTTTGGACGTCTGTCAGTTGTTGTTTGAAACTTGCACGAAGCATTTTATGATTGACAATCGATTGAATGTCCTAAGTGTGATAAGTCGGTGTTTAGTGATTAGCGTGCTATGATATTGTATTTATAGTGAGTTAACCAGTCATCTTTGTTTGTTTTGCCAGTCTCACACAGCAGATTAGTTGTAAATTTGCAACTGACCTAAAACCGAAACTGTTCAAGCTATTAGATTGCAACATGACGTCTTGTAACCTTAGTTGTTTACCTGTGTGTTGGTGTGTCTTTTAGTATTTGTTTATAGATCAGCAATGCAGAGGAGTGAGATGGAGGATCCAGTAGCTGATAGCAGTGCAGATGATACAGAGGAGAGCACTGCTGCATCTGAGATGACCAGCAGCCCTAAAGAAGCCGTAACACAGCCGAATGGCACACCAACCAATTCTCTGGCAGAGGAAGGCTGTAAGTGTATCCTAGTGTGTCCAATTATTCATTGCTGTATTTCCTCTCACTCAACTTCCATGTTTCTTGTGTTCAGTGGCAGAGGCTCAAGCGAATTCTGCCTCTCGTGACATGGCTGAGGAACTGCGCAGACAGCTGGAGGACATCCTCAGCACCTATTGTCACGAGGATGGTGGTGAGGATGTGGCGGTGACCAGCAGCCAGTCTGACGGTGTGCAAGTGAACGGGCTGTCTGAGAAGGAGGACGTTAAGCAGGAGGCCAAACTGAATGGCAATGGATGCACCGAGAAGGACCAGAAAAAGCTGCAGGACAAGAAGAAAGTTAAGGGACTGGGTGAGTCAATATGTTTGCCTGAACGTGTAACACTACCTACATTTGGCTCACTCTTAATGCTCTTTACATTGTCTGGCACAGTTAAACAGTAACAAGACAATGATAATGTTATGAACATTTCTGTTTTAACTTTCTTTTCTTCAAAGAATCCTGAAACATATTTTTTTTCCCCCACAAAAATATTATTGCAAAACAAGAGTTTTCAACACTGACAATAAGAAATGTTTCTTGAGCAGCAAATTAGCGTACTAAAATGATTTCTGAAGGATCATGTGACACTGAATACTGGAATAACTGAAAAATGCAGCTTTACATCACTGGAATAAGTTACATTTCACAATATTTTAAAATAGACAACAGTTATTTTAAACTGTAGTGATATTTTAGAATGTTGAAGTTTTTACTGTATTTTTAGATAAAATAAATTTGGTCACATTGTTGCGCTGCAGAATATTGTGTATGAAACCCAGTAATTTCTATAGGAATCCAGGCGATTGGGAGTGTCATGTAAGGGTGAAACACATCCCCATGCAAGGTTGCTCATTTTTAAGTTGGCCGCATGAATTCTCCGCATTGAACAAACAAAACTTTTAAAGTGACTTGTGTACAGGACAGGTACATCTAAAAAAAAAAATTGAATATCATGAAAAAGGTCAATATTTTTTGTCACTCATTTCAGAAAGTGAAACCCATATATTATATAGATTCATTACACATAGAGTGAAATATTTCAAGCCTTTATTTCTTTAAATTTCAATGATTATGGCTTACAGGTAATGAAAACCCAAAATTCAGTGTCTCAGAAAATTAGAATATTACATAAGATCAATTTTAAAAAAAAAAAGTATATTTTAAACAGAAATGTCAGGCTTCTGAAAATTATGTTAATTTCTATGCACTCAATACTTGGTTGGGCCTCCTTTTGCATGAATTACAAAATCAATGCGGCGTGGCATGGAGGTAATCAGCCTGTGGCACTGCTCAGGTGTAATGGAAGCCCAGGTTGCTTTGATAGTGGCCTTCTGGTCATCTGCATTGTTGGGTCTGGTGTCTCTCATCTTCCTCTTGACAATACCCCATAGATTCTCTATGGGGTTCAAGTCAGGCGAGTTTGCTGGCCAATCAAGCACAGTAACACCATGGTCATTGAACCAGTTTTGGTACCTTTGGCAGTGTGGGCAGGTGCCAAGTCCTGCTGGAAAATGAAATCCGCATCTTCATAAAGCTTGTCAGCAGAAGGAAGCATGAAGTGCTCTAAAATTTCCTGGTAGATGGCTGCGTTGACTTGACTTCAGAAAACACAGTGGACCAACACCAGCAGATGACATGGCAGCCCAAATCATCACTGACTGTGGAAACTTCACACTGCTAATATAGATTCTGTGCCTCTCCACTCTTCCTCCAGACTCTGGGACCTTGATTTCCAAATTAAATGCTACATTTACTTTCATCTGGAAAGAGGACTTTAGACCACTGAGCAACAGTCCAGTTCTTTTTCTCCTTAGCCCAGGTAAGATGCTTCTGACGATGTTTATGTTTCAGAAGTGGCTTGGTAGCCCTTTTCCTGAAGATGTCTGAGCCTGGTAACTTTTAATGCACTAACTTCAGCTTCAGTTCACTCCTTGTGAAGCTCTCCCAAGTGTTTGAATCGGCTTTACTTGACAGTATTCTCAAGCTTACGGTCATCCCTGTTGCTTGTGCACATTTTCCTACCCAATTTCATCCTTCCAGTCAACTTTGCATTTAATATGCTTTGATACAGCACTCCTTGAACAGCCACCCCTTTAAGTAATGACCCTCTGTGACTTACCCTCTTTATTGAGGGTGTCAATGAATGTCTTCTGGACCATTGCCAAGTCAGTAGTGTTCCCCATTATTGTGGTTTCAAAGAACAAGAGATTTTATACTGTAAATTTAGAATTTATACTGTATGAATGGTCATTTATTGAAACTCAAATGTAAATTTTCTAATATTGAGATACTGATTTTTGACTTTCATTAGCTGTAAGCTCTAACCATCAAAATAAAAACAAAAACAACTTTTGAAGTGTTTTACTTTACATGTAATGGATCTAAAATATATGAAAGTTTCACTTTTTGAAATAAGTTACAAGAAAAAAATGAACTTTTTCACCATATTCTATATTTTTTTTAGATGTACCTGTATGCGTATTCTTGTATCTCTATTGAGAGGAGACCATTTTTGCTCAAATTTTGTTGCGACTTCTAATTTCGCAAATCTGACCACATTTAAAGAGATCATAAACAACGTATTTCTTACTGACCCCAACTTTTGAATGGTAGTGTATATAACACAAAATAAAATGTTAATAAAAGAATCTTAAGTCACATTGGTTCGTGTTTAGTGAAATATGTCCAGGATTTGATAATTGTAAAAATTAGTATTAAATATATAATCAGTACCAGTTTTATGACCGTAATATGGCATCACTTAGAAAAGGACCGTTCATATCAAGCTCCTTTCATTGTGATTCTGTGCAGTTCAAAGTGAAACCAGACACTTGATCTGAATACAGTTGGGCATTTAGAATACGTTCTTTTACCTCCATTCACAATGAAGTATTGTGATATAATATCAAACACGTCAAATCATCCAATAATGTGTGGTTTTATTTATTTTTTTTTTAGAGCTGGGCTGAAAATATTGATTACCTGATTTCAATATTTATTTTAACAAAAAATTCCAAGATCAGTTTTAGTATTTGCTTTTTCAGTTGATGTGTGAATAAAGCTTCACCAAATATTATTTGTAGATTGTCTCCCAAAACAAGTTTTTATGACCATGGCCGTTTATGGTTATATTACAAGGTGTGGTTCAAGGTGAATTTGAGCAGAAACATAATTATATAATCAGAAAGTTTAAATAAGCTATTTAAAAGTAAACTGTCAGGTTTTTCTTGAGTTGATTCATAATATCTAAAAACAATAGCAATTGAATTGGGCTTTCTTGTCAATTTAACCTTTAATATTATAGTTGTGTACTATGTCATTTCTGTAAATTTAGATTTGGCTGAAATATTCATGATCTAAATCAAATTTAATCGAGGGCTTATGATTTTGGAATCAAATCAAATGGTGAAATCTGTGTCAATAACAGCCCTATTCTTAACCTGAAATCTGTTTTCTGCTTGTGTATTTTAGGCAAGGAGATCACCCTTCTTATGCAGACCCTCAACACATTAAGCACTCCAGAGGAGAAGCTGGGTGGTCTCTGTAAGAAGTATGCTGAGCTGGTGAGACATGGCGATATCAAAAATGTCAACATCTCAGGTCATGTGTTGTATAAATAGAAAATATCCCTCCTAGAGAGAGAAGATGAAAAAATGATCATGAAAAAATAAATGCTACTTTCTGGGTGTAAAAAACCTTCAATAACATTATAAATGAAGTTTAGGGATAAAGACAATACAAAGTGTTGCCGTTGTGTCCTGATGAGCTGATTAAGGGTCAATAGCATTTCAGCTGACTGTGCTTGAGCTTGTTTACATGAATACAGATCTAGGAAATGCGTGGGTTTTCTCAGCGCACATTTCCACATTAAGAGCCTTATTCATTGATACATTTCTAAAGATGTTTCACATCTTCATGCTACCACCACTATAATTCCCTGGGATGCACTGAAATATTGCCCTGTAACCTAAATCGCATGATAAAAGCAAGTCCATTATTCTCAAAGAGCTTCGTTACTTGTGATGGCAAACAAAGTTTCAGCTCTCAAAATCTCACCTCTCCATTTTATCACAAAATTCAAACACTACATGCCATTTTGATGCCCTTTAATAGTATTTTTGTGATTGAAATAATATAGTAATATAATAATGCACCTGTCCTGCTTCGTTTCTTTTAGCTAGAGGAGCACCGTAATGCTCAGAAACAGATGCGCATTCTGCAGAAGAAGCAGACGCAGCTGATCCAGGAGAAGGACCACTTAAGAAACGAGCACAGCAAAGCCATCCTGGCACGCAGCAAGCTGGAGAGTCTCTGTCGAGAACTGCAGAGACACAACCGCACATTTAAGGTTCACTAACTTGATATGAATGCAAATGACATGATATTTGTTATTTGCACTCAGAGGGTTTTGCATAATTCATCATGTGCGTGGTACTTGCCTCATGTAAAATTTAAATTCAGAGGTAATCAACTGAGATCTGCCTTGGCAGTTTTCCCTCCCTGCTGCTCAAAGTATTGTTTCATCTGCTCCAACTCCTCTTTTCACATAACCAGAGGCTTTTTGCCTTACATTTTCTAAAATGAGATAAATAGATTGATGTTTGCTGTGCTTGGCAGGAGGATGGTGTGCAACGTGCCCGATTGGAGGAGGAGAAAAGGAAGGAAGTGACTTCACATTTCCAGGTGACTCTGAACGACATCCAAGTTCAGATGGAGCAGCACAACGAGCATAATGCAAACCTAAGGCAGGAGAACATGGAGCTGGCTGACAAACTGAAGAAGCTTATTGAGCAGTATGAGCTCAGAGAGGAGGTGAGAGATATGAAAATAGTGGATGAAGAGAGAATCATAAACAATAGTGAATTTACAGTGCTGTTCAAAATGAAGACAAAGTATTTGGACACTTTTCAAATGTTGATTTCTGTTCATATTAATGTGACTAGTCAACATTAATGTGTGTACACAAACTAAAATAAGCATACTTTGTTTGCAGATGACAGATTAAATAGTTTTATTTAATGCACTGACACATTTAAGTTTGACTTGTGTTGTTTTGGAGCCACTGTACCTAAGAGTTGTTTTCTCTCTCAGCATATTGACAAGGTGTTCAAGCAGAAAGATCTGCAGCATCAGCTGGTAGATGCGAAGCTTCATCAGGCACAGGCACTGCTCAAAGGCTCAGAGGATAGGCATCAGAAGGAGAAAGACTTTGTGAGTTTCTGCATCCTTAAAACTGTACTGCAAACATGCAGTCAGCTGAGGTTTCAGAAGAAAACATTTACTAATTGAGGGGATGAATGTACCAAAACTTGACTGAGAGACTTGCACTATATATATCCACCGGTGTGGAGCTTCCAGTCAATAATTAAGATTTATATGGTTTGTCATTTCTTTCTTTTTCAGCTCCTGAAAGAAGCAACTGAGTCCCAGAGGATGTATGAGCTTATGAAACAGCAGGAAGTCCATCTGAAACAGCAGGTGAGGAATATAGGATAGATCATGCATCTATAGGACAGTTCCAGTTATTAGTTTTTTATTTAGTTAAAAAAAAAAATTATTCCGCAAGATGCATTCAAAAGTAACAGTAAAGACATTTATAATGTTACAAAAAATGTGAAATGAATTCGATCATAGAATCCTGAATTTTTTTTTATTGTGGTTTCCATGAAAATATTAAGCAGCATGCATTTTCTACATTTAGAATAAGAAATGCTTCTTAAGCACCAAATCAGCATATTAGAGTGATTTCTGAAGTATAATGAAGACTGGAGTAATGAAGAAAATTCAGCTTTGCATCACAGGCAGAAATTACATTTTAAAATGTATTACAATAAAAAGTAATTTTAAATAGTAACAGTTATCACAATACTAACATTTTACTGTATTTTATGTTAAATAAAAGCAACATTTGTGAGCAAAATAGACTTCTTTCAAAAACATGAAAAGGGATAGTGCTCCCAAAAATGAAAATTCTGTCATTAATTACTCCCCTTCATGTCGTTCCAAACCCGCAAGACCTTTGTTCATCTTTAGAACACAAATTAAGATATTTTTGATCAAATCTGAGAGCTTTCTGACCCTCCATAACATAAGATATTTTTGAATAAATACTTTTGAAGCTTCATAGACAGCAATGGAACTACTACGTTCAAGGGCCAGAAATGTAGTAAGGACATTGTTACTTATAGTCCATGTAACATCAGTGGTTCAATCGTAATTTTATGAAACTACAAGAATATTTTTTTGTGCAAAAAAAAAAAAGACTTTATACAACAATTCTTCTCTTCTGGCTCCTGCAGCACCACACGCATGTGCTGTGGTACTGTCGTGAACGGGCCGAATTCTGACACAGAAAAGAAGAAATTGTTGAATAAAGTCGTAATTTTTGTTTTCTTTGCACACAAAAAGTATTTTGGTAGCTTCATAAAATTAAGGTTGACCCACTGATGTCACATGGACTGTTTTAATGATGTCCTTACTTCTTTCTGGGCCCTAAACATGGTAGTTCCGTTGCTGTCTATGGAGGGTCAAAAAATTCTCGTAAATTCTTCACAATTATCTTAATTTGTATTCCGAAGATGAACATTGATTGAAAGATGCGCATTTGGAGCGACATGAGGGTGAGTATTAATAATCTTGCCAACTCCAAACTTGTATAAGTAGTGTATATCACACTTGGCATTTCATTGCATTAATTTACATTGGATCCAGGATCTACCAAAACTCCCTTGAATTGTGATGGTGGTTTTTACACAGTCAAGCGGCATTTAGAAACATGTGTTACTGTTTCATGTGTTTAACTGAAGTAAATCTGAGGCTGAAATGTTTTTAATGTTGTCTTTTACAGCTCTCATTGTACACAGAGAAGTTTGAAGAGTTTCAAAACACACTTTCCAAAAGCAACGAGGTGTTCACATCATTCAAACAAGAGATGGAAAAGGTAAATTAATGTTGAATAATTATGCTGTGGACTTCACGTCCCTGCAAAGAAACTGTTAGTCTGTTCATGCATAGAATGCAGGTCGTCTTGGGTGTTGCTACATATTTCCCAACACAAAACATAAATCTCTAAAGCCTTTATGTGAAGGTGATTTAATCTGAATTTGGTATTTTCCCACAGATGACAAAGAAGATTAAGAAGCTGGAGAAGGAAACAACCATGTACAGATCACGATGGGAAAGTAGTAACAAAGCCCTGCTGGAAATGGCAGAGGAGGTGATTGTTGTCTTTGCAAGTTCGTACTTGACAGTTAAAGCTTTATTACACCAGCTAAAAATCTTATATCTTTTCTCTCTTTGTCCACTGTAGAAAACGTTACGAGACAGGGATTTCGAAAGCCTGCAGGTGAAGGTGCAGCGGCTGGAAAAGCTCTGTCGTGCATTACAGATAGAACGCAACGAGCTGAGTAAGAAGGTTCAGGGTGTCTCCACAGGCGTTGAGAGTAAGACAGAGACGGGGTCACCATCAGAAGCCATAGACTTGGAGGAGGGCAGCCCTGTCCATCAGAACGGCGCAGAGACTCCACAAACCTCTTGTAGCCCGGCGTGCCACTGCGCTCCGGATCTAGAGGCTGAGACTCACAGAGAGGTTTGCTCAGCCCAGGATTGAGTCTTGCTGGTGCTGCTGGGCGGCCAGGACACACAATGCTTCCCGCCTCTACCAGACCCCCGACCCTCCATCGGCAGTTAGCGTCTGTTGTTTGTCCACAACGGAGCCGCTGACTTGGCTGCTCCTGGGGGGTTTCATTGTGTCAGGGAAGATTGTGCCTTCAACATAATTCCTATGCTGCGTTTATAATCTTTGGTTTTTATGTGGCTTGCTTTATCCCACCCTATTCCCGAGAAAATTCCATATTTGCATTTAGAGGGGCATGGATGTTGCTGCTGTGTCGGAATGCTCAGTGTTTGTTCACGAAATGCTTGTCTCCTTTCTGTTTGGCTGATAAAAAGTATAAAATCTTAACAGGCAGATTGCTGAAATCGGTGAAAAATAATTTACCGTGAAACAGCAGTTGTAATGCGATGCTATTTCTTGGGGTGTTTCTATTTAATTTCTCGCCTTAAGTTGTTGTATCAGGTAAAATCTGCTTGTACACTTTCCAGCCACCCTCTTTCTTCACTTTAACTCCCATAAATCATATTTTGCACCAAACAATACATTTATGATTTGTTATTCATCTTCACTACTCAGAGTTTAGAATTGTAGACATAAAGTTAAGACTAACATTGTTTTTTGAGTTTAAGGTTCGTGTAAACTGAACCCGGATTTTATTTTATGCTTTTGCACAATACTTGAATTTGTCACATGTATCTTTTAACTCGTTTACACCATCTTTAAACACCACTAGCTTCTTTAATTTAATATATCCAGCATTGTAGATGCATTCCTTTAACCTTGCGTTAACTTCTAGTTAGGAATGTGCACTTAAATGATGTCATGACCAATGAGGAGTTCTCCTTCAGCGTGTGATTTCAGTTTGGACAGTTTTCATGTTCACTTGTTTCAGATACTGATCACATGACTGTTTGTGGCTTACGAAATGTTTTTAACATATTCAAATTGTTAAAAAGCCCAGTTACATCAGGATTAAACAGGAAGATTCAAGGACACTATGCAATTCTAGCTCTGCATGTCATCTCCGTGTTGAGCATGTGAGCAAAGCACTGACAAAGCTGAGAAATGAATGTATGAAATTAATACGAAAGTATTTTGTTCCCTCCAATATTTTGAGAACTTGTCGTTTTTGTGCCCCTTCAGTAAGCTTGGTGAGTGAAGTACAAACGTATTGGTAAAGTGTTGAGCTTAATGGCCACGTAGACCCTTCCATATTTAATTCCAGTCAGTCAAGGTTTAGATTTCGTTTCAAAACGTTTGTGAACTGGTGTGTGTGTAAAATTTTATTTTATTTGCTGGTTATTCAAATGTAACATTCCTATTATATAAGCAGGTACCAAAGATCTGTTGATTTGTCCCCCCCCCCCCGTATACATTTATTTGCGAATTAAAATACTAAGAAAATTAAAGTGTGATTTCTGTATTCATTGTTGATAAACTGTTAATATATTAGATGTGATGATAATTGATAACGTAAACTAATAACTACCTGAGAAACACAATTTTGAACTTGTTTCAAATATTACGAATTATTATTGAAGTAAAAAAACTTTTGTATTGTGTAAATTAATTATTAAATTAGTAAGTATATATGAGTTTTATGTATTTGTTTTAGTAAAACTCAGAATGCGCAAGTGTGCATTTGTTTGTACTCTTGATTTAACAGCGTCCGATGTTCGAGACACAAAACAATAAACTGTAACTCATTAACTGGACATTTTAATCAAACTCACATGCTGGTTTTTATCTAAAGTAAAATTAAAGATATTTAATGTATCATATTCTTTTGTTGTTATTAAAGACCGGACCGTTAGAATTGTTTGTTGTTCACCGGGGACCTCTTTTTTTATCTGTACAGGAAGTGAAGTATGTCTCTTCCGTTTGTAACTGGGTGCAGTTGAGCACGCGTATCGCGTGCTGTTTCTTTCTAAAGCAGATTTAAATATAATTTCGGTAATATTCTGTCAATACAAAACCGGAGATAATGGTAAGCCTAAATCTATGCATTTTCTGAGCTGTTAAATGAATCGCGGACACATCGGAAGTCTGGTGACCGGTGGTTTTATTACCTAACAGATGCTAAGTATTAGATTTGGCCAAATATTAGATCCTTCATATGATTGCGAAATTATATTTGTGGCTGAATTGTGACAACATGAGGAAGTGCGAGAACATTTATATACATCAATGCCTTGTGTAATTACAGTGACTGGCATAATCGCTTGCATGTATTAAATGACCATTATCCCACTTGTGCTTTGTTTCGCATAGAAACCCATTCTTCTCCAGGGCCACGAGAGATCCATCACTCAGATCAAATACAACAGAGAAGGAGATATCTTGTTCTCAGTAGCCAAGGATCCAGTAAGTGATACACTACAATGGGAAACATCACAGTCGTGTTGTTTGTGGATTATTATGTAATGTTGTCATTGTAGGTTGCGAATGCGTGGTACTCTGTGAATGGAGAAAGGCTCGGCACGTACAATGGACACACGGGTGCCGTCTGGTGTGTGGATGCTGACTGTATCCTTTCTAAAAGATCTGCTCTACTGTTGGAGCAATGCTAGATCAGGCACATTGATTTCTGTTTTTACTAAAATCATTTGGATATAGATGCATATTTCACCTGCACTGTTCTTTACTACAAGTCATTTGTTTTTGGAAAAGTTTTTCTTAACATGTTTCGAAGGGGACACTAAGAACGTGTTGACGGGATCTGCTGATAACAGCTGCAGGCTCTGGGACTGTGAGACAGGTTGGCAGTTTAGTACAATATCAATTACACAAATACCTTCTGTTTTCTTGACACGTGACAAAAAAATCCAATAAAATGACAAATGTATTTAAAAAAAAATGCAAAATTAATTTTTTTAAACGACTATTTAAATGTTGTCAATAATTTTAGCCTTGTTCTTCCATAGTATTCTTTTTGATGAATAAACAATAATGTTAAATAGTTTTATAAAAAAAAAATATCCAAAATTTAAATATAGTTATTTTAGATATTAATATTTTAAAATAAAACTCAAGTAGCATACCATTCTCGTTCCACTTCTTCTTATTTGCAAACAAACAATTACAAATTCTTAATCTTTTTTTACAGTCTCCAGTTGAAGATTTTTTAAAAACAATATATATTTTTAATAAAATACAAATAATCATTAAACTATAAGAATAATTTTCTCAATTTCAACCTTTTAATTTTTTTACTATATATTTAGATGGTCACGGCATCTACATATTGTTTTTATTATAATGACAATAAACAATAATCATTTCGTTTTTAAATTTCTTAATAATTCAAGCCTTTTAATTTTTTTATACAATCTCCAGACATTCAAACCACCTGCATATTGTTTTTTCTGGTTTCAAATAGTAATATCTTAAATTTAAATCACAGTGGCTTATTATTGTTGTTGTTGTTATTATTAATAATAATTATAAACTGAATTTTCATCTTAATTTTCCAAATAATTTCAGCCTTTTAATATTTTTTTTACATTCTTTAGTAATACCACCTGCATATTGGTTTTAAAATATTAATATAGTTCTGCATTTTCTCAATTCCACCCTTTTTTACAATTTTTATATTTAACTATATTAATATAATTTATACAATGTGTTAATTACTTTAATATATTTTATACAATCCCCAGACAGTAAAAACCACATACACATAAAAATGTAAGCCCTGCAAAATAAATTGTAAAATATTTTTAATTCAGAAATAGAAATGTTCATCAAACAAAGTGGGTTTATAGTATGAAGTTTACATTTAGTCATTCACCAGACGCTTTTATCCAAAGCAACTTACAAATGAGGACATTATAGAAGCAATCAAAATCAACAAGAGAGCAATAATACGCAAGTGCTATGACAAATACTGCGGTTAGCCTAACGCAGTGACAAGTCTCGGTTAGCCTATTTTTTTTATAAAACGAGTAGATAGAATAGAAAAAAGAATCAAGAAAAGCTAGCAGTTAAAAAATAAACATGCAATTGATAGATAGTCGTGTGTGTGTTTTTTTTTTTAAAAATAGACAACAGATAGATAAAATAACATTAGAATAGAGAGTGCTAGAGTTAGAGGGTCAAATAAAGATGGAAGAGATGTGTTTTTAGCCGTTTCTTGAAGATGGGTAAGGATTCAGCTGCTCGGATTGAGTTAGGCAGGTCATTCCACCAGATGGGAACAGTTAATGAAAAAGTCTGTGAACGTGATTTTGTGCCTCTTTGGGATGGTACAGTAATGCGTCGTTTCACTTGCAGAACGCAAGCTTCTAGAGGGCATATAAGTCTGAAGTAATGAATTTAGGTAAAGGGGTGCAGAGCCAGAGGTGGTTCTGTAGGCAAACATTAATGCCTTGAATTTAATGCGAGCAGCTATTGGTAGCCAGTGCAAATTGATGAACAGAGGTGTGACGTGCGTTCTTTTCGGCTCATTAAAGATTAATCTTGCAGCAGCATTTTGGATTAATTGTAGAGGTTTGATGGAACTGGCTGGAAGACCTGCCAAAACAGCATTGCAATAGTCAAGACTCTAGTCTGGACAGAACAGGTTCAGCATCATGTCTATATTGTATTTGTACATGGTTGTAAGTTGAGCTTTCTTTCACAAACCACTTAGCCAAAAATATATGAATAAAAAACTAAAACTGATTTATCATCAGCTTCAAAGCTTTGTCAACAAGCAGAACACGCAGCTTTAGTCTTGTTGAATGAGCTTTGTGTGTTGACTTCCTCAGGAAAACAGCTGGCTCTGCTGGAGACGAGCTCTGCGGTGAGGACCTGCGGCTTTGACTTCAGTGGGAACATCATAATGTTTTCCACAGACAAGCAGATGGGCTACCAGTGCTTTCTCAACTATTTCGACCTGCGAGACCCCCAACAAATCGGTTAGTATTTGACCACTGGTGATTAAAGCAATACTGGTGATGCTTCCTATCAAAAATATATACTATTTTGTTTCCCTCCAACAGAGGACAACCAGCCATATAAGTCTGTTCCCTGCAACGAGTCAAAGATCACCAGTGCTGTGTGGGGTCCGCTGGGAGAGTTTGTGATTGCCGGCCATGAAAATGGAGAAATTAACCAGTACAGTGCCAAGGTTGGTGCCTTTTTGTTTCTTAAGGCCAAAGTATCTCAAAGGCTAGCCGTGACCAAGTATTGCTGCAAGCTACCGTTTGGGAAGCCGGACAGTGTCTAAGCTTATTCCGGAGGTGTGTGAAGCCATACGTTTATGCAGTTTTTCTTCGGCTACCTTGTGAATCGATACCCCCACGGCAGCGTTTCCAACTTGCGGATACTAATTAATGCAAGAGAGTTTAATGCTCATGTGCGACCTGCGCGGTTACAAAAATCCAGGGGCGCGCGTACTACTCTGATGACGAAATTCGCATCACACGCACTGTACGCTATCCCTCGCGTACAAAGTGAAGTATACTTTGGCCTTTACACTACCATTCAGAAGTTTGGGGACAGTAAGATTTATTTTGCAAATAAATACTTTTATTTAGCAAGGATGCATTAAATTGACCAAAAGTGACTGTACATTGTTCATTTTTACTTCAAAATATATGCTGTTCTTTTGAACTTTCTATTCATCAAAGAATCATTTGTCACGTTTCCACAAAAATATTATCCAGAACAACTGTTATACAGAAACAATTGTTTCTCTCAGCATATTAGAATGATTTCTGTTGTATCATGTGACACTGAAGACTGGAGTAACGATGCTTGCATCGTTAATAAATACGTTTTGGGGAAAAAAAAATATAGAAAAGAAAGAAAACGGCTGTTTTAAAATGTTTATATTTTACAGTATTACTGTATTTTTGACCAAATAAATGCAGCCTTGGTGGCCAAAAGACGCTTCAAAAACATTAGAAATCTTAGCGATTTAAGAGATTTTAATGTGTGATTCTTCAGTCAGGGGAGATTCTGAAGGTGGCGAAGGAACACACCAAACAGATCAACGACATCCAGACGTCTGTGGATCTTACGATGGTCATCAGTGCCTCCAAAGACTGTACTGCCAAGGTTTGTGTTGAAAACTCACTGGTAAACTGTCAGGAATGATGCTGGGTTAGTCTGACTCACATACGGCTTCCTTCATTGTGTAGTTGTTCGACTCAGCAAGCCTCGATCACATCAAAACCTTCAAGACAGAACGACCTGTTAACTCCGCTGCCATCTCACCCATCATGGACCATGTAAGTTTCTGAAGTCTACTGTAGTTTCTCCAATGATACACATAATTTAACTGCAAGCAAATCCTTTTCTACATCGGCAATAGCAGAGATGTTCTGTGTTGCTCAGGTGGTGATGGGAGGTGGTCAGGAGGCCATGGAAGTCACAACCACTTCTACTAGGATCGGAAAATTCGAGGCCAGGTTAGTGCTGTGATTCTGTGGAAAATAATTAAATATAATTTTTTAATGTGATCTTAATATCATTGATAAAATAAAAAGTATTCCTGTGGCTCAGTGGTAGAGCATTGCGTTAGCAGCGCAAAAGGTTGTGGGTTCGATTCCCAGGGAACACATGTACTAATAAAAGAAAAATGTATAGCCTGAATGCACTGTAAGTCGCTTTGGATAAAAGCGTCTGATAAATGTAAAAAAAACCTCTTGTAGGTTTTTTCATGCGGCTTATGAAGAGGAGTTTGGTCGTGTGAAGGGACACTTCGGCCCCATCAACTGTGTGGCCTTCCACCCAGATGGGAAAAGGTTAGTTCCTGCTTTTTTCTTAAACGTTTACTTTAAATGTATCAGTCATTGGTTTACTATATTTATCCTTCATGATTTTATTAACGATTTCACTCTTGCACCCACAGTTACAGCAGTGGAGGAGAGGATGGTTATGTCAGAATTCATTACTTCGATTCCCCGTATTTTGATTTTGAGCTTGAGGCGTAATAACCAGTGACCGTCGGCGTTCCCAACATCCAGGACAGATCACCATTTGATCACAGCAGCAACACCTGATCGAATTCACAAGGCTGAAAATGGAGATTGTTTTATATGGTCACCTGCAGACAAATATTGCATTTAAAGCATTTCATGCGAAGTGTATTTAATACATTGAACATTCTGAATAAACTGGGTTTGAGATATAAAGTGGCCTGTTTGGTTACTGCTTGTCTTTTTACATGTTGGTTCCATCACTGTAGAAATACTTAAATGTATAGGTTTGGTTTAACTAATAACCCCAACACACACACTTTTTTATTTCAAGGTATTTGTTTTGTTTCTAGAATTAATCTAGGTTAATTGTTCAGTAAACACATTAAAGGTATAGTTCATCCAAAAATGAAAATGCTGTCATTAGATCACCTGCATGTTTTTCAGAGGAAGTTTAGAAACCAACCAAAAGTTCAAAGCACTTGTTCCATAAAAGGAAAAGTCATATATATATACATACACACACAGCAAGTCATATATATATGGTATACATACCCACCCCACATGCAAGAATAGGTTATTGAACAAGTAAATATAACATTGTTTAAATCCTTTCTGATAAAGATCTGTAACGCAAAATTATCTTCACAATTTTGTCTCCTGAAAAGCAAAATAAAATATTTGCTAAAACATATTAAGTGAAATATGTTCAGATGATAAGAGAATGCCTGCATGTAAATAAGAAATAATGGATATTTGTGCATTTTACTGTGTTTGAAACAAGAACCTTCCAAAGTAGTAATGCATGGTTTAATAACCTACTGTGTGATAATTAAAATAATGTGTTCATCAGTATTTGAAGTAATGTTCCAATACCGCTTAAACCTGAAATGATATTTGTAAATCCAGTGGTCAAATGCTGTGTAGCCACCTGACTAATGACTGATCGGTTTGAAATATCCACTAAACTAGAAGACTTTTTGAATGTATATATATATAAACAGTATGGAAAGGAACAAACATTTGAAAGATGAAAAAGGAAAAGATAAAATATGATTTATTACCATTGAGTGAATAAAATGTAACCAGTGAGAAAAAAGTAACTAGTTTGATTACAAGTATCTTAACATGTAATCTGATTACAAGTACATGTAATCAGTTACTACCCAGCTCTGCAGATGTATTTAAATACCTATTATCAATATTTATTTTTCACACATTAATTTAACATAGTAAGAAATGAAATGCTGTCATAGCTACTGCACTAAGCAGTGTGAATCAACTGAACCTTAGTGTAAAGTGTTACCAGTGTTTGATTGAACAGTTTCATTACCAAATATACCACCTAATTTGAGCATTGATAATCATGCATACTTACTATAAAGCTGCCAGCAGATAAGCTGTGAACATAAATAATGTTAGTGTAAGATTAATGAAAAACCACCATATATCCGAATTTCTCTTTTATTTACCAAAGTCATTGTTATAAGGACATTTCACAACCACTGAACTCTTGAACTCCAAATGGCTATATCCGGTCAGCCGTGCGACTGACGTGCTAGCGTAACCACAACAGAAAAGAATCTGGAATCTAACAGCAATACAGCAAGCCTTTGCCATGCCCCACCAGACCGGGGAAAGTTCAATACAGAGCCATCAAGACAGACATCTTAATAAAAACAAACATTTAACGCTTAAAACCAGAGGTAAAGGATACCGTTCGCAAACAGCATCCGCAGAGAAAACTAAATACGAGCGGCCAATAAGTGTCAATCCATGATTTAAAAAAAAAAACACTAAAGGGGCGAGATTCCCATGATGGGAGAAAAAAAATTATATATGTGCTATCCTGGTCCTGTTTGAGGTGCTATCGTCGGTAAACAGTATCATAAGGATTACCGGTGGGAGGCAAACAAACATGGTTTCAAAAGCACAAGAAAATAAAGAGAAACATCTGTCATTTCACACTTGTAAATGTAAAAACTTTTATACCGCTTCATTAGATTACAAATAGTAAAACGAGTCTTACAAAATAATTTACAGTCCTTAGCTCAGGACTAGAGCTAACACTTAGGATGTGTATGTATGTTTGAGAGGATGAGGCTGTATGACAAGTTCATGCATCCATGTCCTTTTCTCAGACTGTTTTTAATTCCTCTTTTGGCCTGTAAATAACAAACAAATCAGGAGCATTAGAAACATTACAGAAAAATCAAGGATCATATTATATATATATATAAAATACTGCAATGTACGGTATAGTTCAAAAGTATGGGGTTGGTGTGTTTTGAAAAGTCTCTTATGCCCACCAAGCTACATTTAGTTAACTGAAAAGAGAAAAAAAAAATTACAAATATAAAAAAATATTTACAATAGTTTATTCTTATGTCAAAGCTGAATTTTCGCATCATTACTCCAGTCTTCAGTGGCACATGATCCTTCACAAATCATTCTAATATGATGATTTGCTGCTCAAGAAACATTATTACCAATGTTAAAAGCAGTTTAAACCCTTATAAAAATCAATGAAGCCTATTGAGTGAATTTAAAAAAAGTATAAAGCAATCCCTGAAATTTTGAGTGAGTACACTAACCTGAGCCAGGGCTCTAGAGTGTGACCAAATTGGTTGCAAGTGCGACCTAATTTCTCAATTGTGCGACTAAAAAAAACTGGTGCACTGGTGCGACCAGCAGTTCGAGAAACTAAAAAAAAAATTATCCGCGACTCTGAAAGTTTCCCTGTGGTTCAACAACAGACACACATTAGGCCTATATCGTGGTCTAAACCAATCAGAGATAGTGAAGGACGGACCCCCCCTCTGATTGGCCGTGGTTCAGATACAGGCAAGTAGAGATGCGCGCAGTGTTGCCAACTTAGCAACTTTGTCTTTTCAGACCCCCTAGCGACTTTTTTCCAAAAAAGCGACTAGTGACAAATCTAGCGACTTCTTGGACAAAATTTAGCGAATCTCTGTTATCGTTGGTGCTGCCGCAACGGCGCGATATCAGCGTGCACGCAGCTCTTTCTCTGCATCTGCTCTGTTCAGTGAGCGTCTGAGAGGAGCAGCCCGTTCAGTTAAAACGGTTATTATTGCTTCTCTAAGTTTACATGCAAATATAGCCGAAATCACAGCACAGGAATGGTCTTTGTCTTGTCTCATATTGTGTATTATTTGATTTCATCAGACAACGGCTCAATAAAATTATAAATTAGGATTTTTGTGCAGACTAGCTTCTTGGAAGGGAGAGCTGGTTAAAGGGCTGTGTTTCAGTCACTATTTCACATTTATCCCATTGACTGACAAGAGAAACAGTAAAATATATAAAGTAAAAGTTTTATTGAGAATTTGGCTGCATTAAAATACAGTATGAGCACAGAGACAATTAGACAGAACAGGTTTTTTTCTGTAAATACTTTTTTTCTTTTCATAATGTTTAGTGAAATTATTTGGTAGTCTGAGGTGGGATGGGGGCGCCGGATTTTTTTATAGGTTTAAGGGGGGGGGGGGAGAAGCACTGCTAGAGCATCCCTTCATTCAGACAGTGGAAGATCTGATAAGAATCAGTGTAGAGGGGTCAAGTCTGGAAGATTTAGATGCTAGAGTGAGTGTGGTCAGCTGGTTTAGCTGAGGCCAAAGATCAAGAAGGAGTTAAACTACAGGAGTTGGCCATCCGAGGGGCATGTGGCTGCAATGGAGGATAGTCCATAAGACATTGAGCCACAAGATGTTCAGTTTGACGCCCTTAAAATACTTAATTTAGATTTTCTAAATTTATCTTGAGATATTTTAAGTTTAAATATCAGCTCAGTGAAGCACTAACACTTTTTCAGTAAGTTACCTTTCTTGCAGAATTGTGCTTCAAATAAAGAACGTTATGTTGACCAGATTGTTAGTTAATCGTTTACTAGTCACTATTGCCTATATGAAAATTTGGGTGCACCTAACGCTATTTTAGGCGCACCAGTGCAAAAAGTTAGTCTAGACCCCTGTGAGCACATATTTAATAATCCATGATGTGAGATAACTTACCCCTTTGTGTCCATTTTTTCTTCTGAAGCTTTCTCTTCTTCTTTGACATCTGGTATCAAACGAGAGAGACAGCGTGTCAATCTGACACCTCTTAACTACAATACAGTGCTTTTATACAATATGCGAACAGCCCAACATCACAAGTATAACTGCTGTTCTTACTAATATGAATGAGCCTGAAATGAAAGAAACCGTCTGTACCTGTTGGCTCACCTTTCTTCTCTTCTCCATCCTTTTCTTCTTCAGTCTTCACTCGTTTAGGCTTCTTGTAATTGGCTGCATTTCTCCGGCCGCCTTGTCCTTCGTCCTCAGAGTCTGAGAACTCCTCGTCGCAGGCTATCCGCTTGTCGTGGGCACGGACTAAAGATGAGAAAAACAAGCACTCATGCTCTGCAGAACTCCGACCTCAAACTAAGCTTATATTTGTCAGCATCAGTACACATTAAAAGGCCCACAATGACAAGTCAAGAAGTCTCCATGTTCAGGAGCATGCGAAAAACGAATGAGTAAAGGTGGTACTCACTGGAGATGCGTTTGTCAGGGTCATCCTCCTCATCTCCGCTGTCCTCCTGAACAGCATCCTCTGGGATCGCCTGCATCTGAACCCCTGGAGCGTGAGGCAACATCCGCAGATTCTCAAACAGACGCTGTCTGTAGGGAAAAATAAGAGAGACAGATACAAAACACTTAGAGGAGAGAGACAAGTACACCTCATGGATGTACAATACTAATGAACATTTTACATGTAAAAATTAGCATTTCAGAGTAAAATTATTTGTTTACACGCACAAAAATCCCATAAAATCCAAATGTACAAACCCAGACCAAACAACACATCTACATGGTCTGAAAACAGATCTGCCATCATACTTCAATCATTCAAACTTATTTCATCAATGGAGCATGTGTGGCCCTTCATCCCACTTACTTGATCTTTTCCAGATAGTCATTTGTATTCTGATTGGTCATGTTGGAGGGGCTGATGTGAAGCTTGAAATCAGGTCCAAAATACTCAAAGTAGTCATTGTATGGGAGCTCTGTTGGAACGAAAGAACAAGTTTAAATGGTGTTCACTACAGAGAGAACAAAACATGTGAAAGTCTTACACAATCAGAGAGTCTCACCGTTGGGAATGGTGCTGTCCAGCGCTACAGCTGTTTCATAGGTCCAGCAGCGGGCCACGTTTCTGATGGTGTAGCCTCCACCTCCCAGCATGAGCATGGGCAGGTTAAAGCTCTTCATGTACTCTACACACTTTGCATGACCTGAGGAAACCACAAGGGTTTGGTTAGACAAATACCAGTCATTTTAGAGATGCATGTGTGGATTGATTACGTTTGATACCTTTGATGGTGAGGTTAAAGCAGCCCAATCTATCTCCAGACAGAGAGTCAGCGCCACACTGGAGCACCACAGCACTGGGCTGGTACATCTCCATCACTTTGGCCATGACCTGCAGGACATTCAGAAACAGGAGATTTTCAAGACTCAAATTTCACTGCTAATGAAGACAAGTATGTTTTGACTTTTTTCTTACACCTGGAAGGTTTATAGACTTACAGGTTTGAAAATGGCTTCGTAGGACTCATCATCTATACCATCTCTGAGCGGGTAATTCACTGCGTAGTATTTTCCCTTCCCTGCACCGATATCCTGAGGGGGGAAAAATTATCATATTTAGCTTAGCACTCCTTTTTAATCAGAAAGGATTTATTTAACTTGACAGCAGGGTTGTAACTGTATGAGATTTTCACGGTATGATAATAGTTTCAAACAATCAAAACAGTTTGTTTTTTTTTGGTTGACAAAGCATGTGTTTATTCACATTTCATTCATCATAAAGTAAATTTCATCATTGATTATATATTAGTTTAACAACTTTTATTCATCATTAATAATTCATAAATTATGGTTTGACTTCATTTTTCTGGATTCTGTACTTTTATGATATAATACAAATATACTTTCAAAAATGATGGTAATGACATAAATGCATAAAACTTTAACAATTTAATTAAAGCTTTAAAATGTAATCAAATGAAAACAACGTATGCTTTCGTAAAGGGCTGCACAACAGAATTACTAAATAAAAATGAGGGGGAAATTTTATTCCTTAAATTATTATTTTAGAAGTAGGCTACATTATAGTACAATCATAATTTCTTCGAGTTAAAAAGCAGACTTCTATTTTAACAGGTAGTAGTGAAGAGCTTTGCGTGTCAGTGTATTTGACAATGGTTTTCTCAAATAAAATGATGAAAGGATTATTAATTGTTCTCTCAGTGTCAGTGAGGCTCTCAGTGTTTGTTCTCAGATAGTGAGACAGCAGGCGCTGTTAAACACTGAGCGGCGCCAGCGCACATACTTGAGTATGTAGTACATGACACATCGCCGCTCACTCACAGAGAGAAACGCAAAACAAACATTAGATTTTTATATAGCAGTGTTTTTTTCGCTTTAATAAATCACAGACACTAGACCATGTAGTGATTTGACAGCTCTGTTTTTGATTTATTCATCAAACCACGCGTTTTATGTGACATCTGCATTGTAAATTAATTCTGGGATTTTCTCCGCATCACAGAAATCATAAGGCTTTAACCTTAAGTTATAAATGGGACATAACTGTATCTGCACAGAGGGATGGTGTTCTGAAATATAGGTAAACATGTTCGATGTTAGTCTTTTTGCGGCTGCTTTGCGACCAGTTTTTGCGAACTGTATCTATCCTCGAGGACAAATAAGCATTCGTCTTTTCTATATCCAAAGTATTCCCATACTACCAATTTTAATTTATATTTCGACGTGGGATAGAGATTAGAGATAACGGCCTCTGTCTCTGATGTTGTCTCCGCTGCACGTGTGGGTGGAGCAAGAGAACCATTAAGTGGAAAGTTGTTGTCTAGGCGCAGGTGAGATGCAGCATCTTTTATTTTCTTCAAATACCGCAGATAAGCAAAATGTACACGGTATGATAACCGTATGTGTTTATATCGTGGTATATCGTCATACCGGTATATCGTTACAGCCCTACTTGAAAGTACTTACTCTGAGGTCTCCAGTACCGGGAAATACTCTCCATACTTGTGGAAGGACACAGTCATGACACGGTCTGTTGTGTAGAAAGCTTCCTCAACTCCATCCCCGTGATGAATGTCAATGTCGATATAAAGCACTCTTTGATGGTACCTAGAAAGATTTATAAGGCCTTTGGTTGAGATTGCACCATCTTTATATTGTATTTTTTTTTTTAAGTAATCACAAATGTTTCTTGAAAGGGGTCATATGATGCGATTTCAAGTGTTACAAGCTGCATAGATAAGATCCCTTAAGTTGCAAAGACTAAAGTCTCAAAACCAAAGAGATATTCTTTATCAAAGTTAAGATTCTGCCACGCCTCCCTAAATCGGCTCATTCAAACACGCCCCCACATGTCTACATCACAATGTGTAAATATTTGCGTAACACCGCCAAAATGTTCAAGCTAAGAAAGAAGGCGTGGTTTCAGTAACTGCAGTAGTGTTGATGTCCCCTCCCATGTCAGGGAGAAGCTGTATTTTTCTAGGCGAAAGCAAAAGCACTTTATTTGGCCTTTCGAAAGTAGATGCATTTAGTAATCGTTAAGATTACTTACAACAGAACAGCAACGCCTTTTATGGATGACTGTTTCGTGAACCTGTTTCGTTATTAGTTTAAGCATTTGCTATGGACTGTTCAAATGCAGGGTTTTGTGAGTTGTGTGTGTGCGCGCGAGAGAGAGAGACAGGGTCACAATACAGCACATCAGCTATCTTAATCGCGGCTTGTCTGTGTGTGCACGAGAGAGAAAGAGCGCGTTACATCACAGCGGAGTGTACAGCCCATCAGAAATAGTCTTAATCGCAGCTTGTGTGCAAACACATACAAGCTTCGAGTCTGTCAAGCGACTCATCAGTTCAAGCCCGAAAAAGGAACAAAGGACATTATTAACTGTCTTTACTTTAGTTTTGAAAGCTGAAGCTCGCGATTAAGGAAAGGGGCGTTACATTTCCTACGCGGCTTGTGGTGTTCGGCCAATCACAATGCACTGTGTCAGCTGGCCAATCAGAGCAGACTGTGATTGTCAGAAGGAGGGACTTTGTAGAAAACAAAGCGTTTGAGAGAGGCAGGACATAGAGGACCTACAATTATGTACAATATTTGAAAAATAATGTGTTTTTTGAACATTAAAGCATGTCAACATATTCTGTTACACCAAATAATGATCTTTAAAAAAAAAAGCATCATATGACCCCTTTAACTTAAATTTCATGAAATAGACATTACCAGTCAAAAGTCTGAATAATTACAACTTATTTTTATTTTTTAAATGAAAGTTGAAAACTGCTTTTACTGCTTAATATAACCATGATACACTATCATAACTAGGGCTGCAACTAACTATTTTGATAATTGAATAGTTGGCCGGTTATTCTTTCGATTAATTAATCGGATTTAAAAAAAACATTTTATTGACAAAAATCACTACTCCACATTCTGTCCAATGTCTTTCAAATAAACGTGCCAACTTAATGATACACATACAGTACTTAATTTATTAGACCACCTATCATAATAAAGAGAACACAAATATTGTAGGAATCTGTCAAAAAAAATTATCTAAAAATGTTAGTCATTTATTGGGCAAATAACAAACTGAAACAACCAAATAGTATTAATTCCCACTATAACAAAAATGGCCTCCTATGCCTTGCAACAGCTTGCATTCTTGCTGCCATTATGTACATTTTGACTGTAATTTGGTATCTGAAAAAAAAGTGCTCTGCCTTTCTTTCTTAGATAACAGCAATAATTATATTATAGTATTAAAAATGGCCAACTATTGTTACTAAAGAGCTTACGCATATTGGAGGACTAACCAATACAGAAAGCTAAAAACATGACTTTGGTAATCACCAATGCTGTTAGTTTAGAGCAGCAGTGGCACAAACCTTACATCATTTGTTAAAAACCTTACATAAATGTGTTTTTATAAATTTGTTAAGCACTGTAATTGTGAATATTGTTTAAATCTCTATTAAAATAATAACGATAATAAAGACGAATAAAACAAACTCCGTGTTAACCAACAGGTAAGAGTAATGTTCTGCAGGAACACGCGTTGACTTTGATAACAGTCACGTGTCATTTATTTATCCTGTAATAAGGCAGCTTTGAAGCGTCTGATATTTATATTCAGAATTACACGCTGTTATCCCTTAACAGTTCCTACTCTCATAAAATACTCACACAGCATGTTGACTTTTAAGCCTTAATTTAACTTTCAACAACAGATATTTCAGCACAATGGATATTTTTGCGCTGAATAGCCTTTTAATTGTCTCCCTCTGTGTTCCTTCTGTCTGACGCGGGTGCACTCGCCCGCCCGGCACTCATTCTGTATTTTTTATTTAACACATGCTGTCAGGACGGACCTTTATGCAAAAATGTAAATGCTCACGTGAATCTGTGACATTTATAGATAAGGATATGACCGTAAACTGAAAGTTGTTGCACTGAGGACGCACACGCATCTGTCAAAGAGCCTGACAGGGCAAGCTATTACACTAATGCATTAAAATAAAGAATTATCATGTTTTGGGCAGGTTGGATCATGTAGCCTACTTCTCCCGCAGCATCTCATTCTGTTTCCTCCACTATTTTTAGATGCATTTTGTCGATAGAAATGCGTTATTCGGTGCTGTAATTTGACTCAACCGGCTGAAGTTGGACGTGCACTGTGGGCGGACCCGACTAATCGATAATGAGAATCGTTGTCGATGATTTTCATTATCGATAATAATCGATTAGTGGTTGCAGCCCTAATCACAACATTTGAGTATATATTAAAGTTACAAAAGATTTTTTCAAACATGCTATACTGAACTTTCTTGGGTCTTATGGGTCAGTTTTCACAAAAATATTAAGCAGCAAAAATGGTTTTCAACATTGAAAAATATGTGACACTTAAGACTGGAGCAATGACGCTGAAAATTCAGCTTTGCATCACAGGAATAAAATTACATTTGAACATATTCCTGATTTACTGTATTTTTGATCAAATAAAGGCAACAGGGGTGAACATAAGAGCCTTTTTTACCCCAAAAAAACATTTGAATCATCTCAAACTTTTGACCGGTAGTGTGTGTCCATAAATAAAAATGAGGTTGTTATCTGTAGTAGTTTCTTTTAAAAGGACATACTTGAGCAGCTCCAGAATGGCAAGTACGATGTCGTTGACATAGCAGAATCCAGACGCCTCAGATTTCTTGGCATGATGAAGGCCTCCTGCCCAGTTAATGGCAATGTCTGTCTGCTGTTTGTTGAGTTTCACAGCCCCAGCTAAAAAAATATTAGAATATATGGTTAGGAGAAGAGGGGAAAAAAACACACACACACACACACTTGTACAACTGTACCGAACTGTGAAAAGATTCTGAAAACTCCAAAAGGAGGAAAATAAAAAAAGATACACGCTTACCGACAGATCCACCTGTTGAGAGCTGACAGAACTCAAATAAGCCGTCAAAGACAGGACAATCCTCCCCTACATTAACTGCAGAGACAATAAAGCATGTTCACTGTACATCCAAGACACAGAAACAAGTCCAAAGTGAAGCAACTTGCATCACAGTTAAACCCTCCTGATGTTTTTTTTTTCATATTCAAGACCTCACATTTGAACATCTTGAGCAAGGAAAACAAAACAGCAACTTACATCTCTGCATCTGCTTGCTGTACTCAGACATGTTGTCTGGGCGGATGGAATGGAGAAACTTGATGTAATCATCACTGTGATATTTGGTCATTTCTTCAGCATTGGCTTTATGGGGCCGCTGAACATGCAAACAAGTGAAGAAATCGGCTTAGTCCAAATAATTATAATAATAAAGCATAAAAAGTGGTGATTCATTTCTCTTACATAAATTTCCATTTTCCTATACAGCCCATAGTTGAGCAGGAGGTTGTGGGTCATTCGGATTCTGTGGGGTTTCATAGGATGACCCTGGCCATAGTAGTAATTCCCAACATCCCCTGGGAAAGAAGGAAAAAATAAACAATATATATATATACACACACAAAATATTACTACATACTCTTAAAGATAATCCATCAACAGTTTATTTGTTTTATGAAAATATCTGAATTATTGCTGAGTTTATAGACTAACGTTAATCAATTTTGCAACAGGCCTAACGTTAGACACAAAGCCAGCTGCACGGTTCAAAATGTCATTACTACATTACAAACCTAAACATGATGTTCATCCGTGACTATAAGGGCAGAAGAGAGCAAAAACATTGGGAAACGAAGACAAAACAGCTTGCGTTATAAAGTAGAGCATCATTCAGACACGCTCGGGGCGATACTGCTGCTAGTAGTGAAGACATGTATAAAATACAATTAAATACTTTATCGGCGCTATTTGCGGAAAATAAAGATTACGTGTGGTAACGTGTACACATATATACTGCACTTGCAAAAAAGTGTGTGAATTGTGCTGGTATTAACTCCATGCTGTGAACGTGATGCTAACAGTGATGAAGAGCAGCTAGCACGCTATGCTAACACTAGCATTAGCGCCGTGCGGCTAACAATTAGGCTGCACTAGGGAACTTTAGCATTATGCAGAATTTATCCAAAGCAGACGCTGCGTTTCATTTCTCTGACAATAACAGCTCGATATATCGCCGGTGAAAATGCAATTCTTACCGTCATAATAATAGCAAACTTTCTTCTTTGTTCCTTGAGAAGTCAGCGCCATTTTACCCTCCAATTACAACCTGCGCCTGCCGGGCTTTCTGCGCAGCGAGGAACTTCAACAGCTCGGGGAGCTTTGAGCCAATCACAGTTCAGATTCCACCACAGAGGGCGTTGCTCTTGCGTGTCTCCGCCAATCATTTATCTTGCTGTCTTAATCAAAGTATTAGGTTTAGTTCTATTTACTGCACAGCTGTTTAAACGTCCGCTAATATATTATATAGACCGAATATATAACAATCACGGAATACTTTTAATAGTTTACTTGTTATTACATTATGTTGTCTTGTTATTACCTCAAAAAAGACGGAAATTAAGTCTGTAAGTAGGCTAATCACAGCCTTTTTCCTCAACAATGATAACTGCTAGAAAGTGTTGGGTAACGCTAACGTTAGATTAGTTTACTTACAAATTGTATTATATTACTGATTACACATTACCTCATGAAAACTGTAGTCTGTAATGTAATCCATACTCATTTTAGGCCATGTATTTGGACTACTTTTGGATTACATTTGATTACCTTTGATCTAACTAGTTTATATATTTGAATATAATTATTGATAGAAAAAAATAATATTCTTATATACTTAAAATTCATGAAATGCATGTGAAACATAATATTTGTATTATTAGTAGTAGTATTTTTGTACCTGCATGCCATTGTGACCATTAACCAACTTCTGAGAATTGTGAATATGCAAATGTGTTAAATTATTGAAATATTAACTTTAAATCTCAAGGGGTCTTCAAGTAAGTTTTAGGTCAAATGGTTTGACTGACAAGTTTGGGGATCCCTGCATCACCTAAACAAACATTAATGAACATGAAAATAGCAAAGACATGGTCAAGATCTTCCAGGTTTTAAATATTTGCAGTTATGGGTCAATATTATCATCAGAGTGCCTTTCAACCCTCACAATACTCAAAAATGTAGGTTTTAATTTCCCATTTGCTCTATGTCATATCATAAATAGTAGACACTCAAGTACTATAGAAACATATTAGCTAAGCTCCCACACATTTTTTTAGACAATTATGGGCCATTATTCGAAGCATAAACTATAAGATATGTCCACCCTATAATTTACATATATATTACTGTTAAATACGTTTTCATTGCAAAATTAAGATGCAAATTATATTTTCTGAAAGGTATGATGTCCCTTTCCTAAACAGGGTTATTTGTTTGCTTTCAAATCATAAATACATAAAAGATTTAAAGAAGTGTTTTCTTATTTGAAGAAAACTGTGATATTTATGCAGTTTTTTGTTTGCATGTTATTGCCCCCACACTTAGCTATTGAACACACTGGATTATATAGATATGATTGAATTATTATTTAAAATATTATTGTAAAATATCAAGATTACAGGGTGGACCAGCACATGGCGGTGTGGACACATAATGTAGAACACACAAATCATGACAAAATATGAAAATGAAATATTTATTCAACTTCTAAAAAAACGATATAATTACATCCTCAATCATATTGATATACCGCCCCCTCCCCATTCATTTTCATTCAGTCCACCGTCATGTCATGCGTCTGTTCAATCTGGACATTTTGGAACAACGACAGGGTGGATATTTTGAGCTTCAATTGGCACATTAGCTTACAACAAACTGTGACAAGCTAAATATTTAGTCTGGTTGTTGAAGATAATTTGGTATATTTAAACTTACATATTTTGAAAATACTGTATTCTAATCACTTCCGGCCAGTGTTGGGGAAAGTTACTTTTAAAAGTAATGCATTACAATATTGCGTTGCTCTCTAAAAAAGTAACTAATTATGTTACTTGTTATGGAAAGTAATGTGTTACGTTACTTTTGCGTTACTTTCGCGCTACTTTTTAAATATGAGCAGGGCTTGATTGTTTGTTTTTAATATAAGAAGTTCTATTTATAGCAAATGTAAAAGCCTTTCACACCAAAAAGTGTAAAAAATAAACCTCAGGCTGAAGGAAGAGTAAATCACGTCTGTACAGTAGAACGCAGGAGAAGATTCAACACTCTTCAGCAATTAAAAAGCAATCAAACACAAATGTTAATGTAAAGTAATTTTTGCTTATGTTGAACTGGATCATCAAAGGTCAGCAGCAAAGACATTGGTTAATAAAATGGGATTAGATACATTTGTGTTGTTTAACATATTTAATTATTGCAGGCTTGCGTCATATTCTGAGATTGCATTTCACTGTTTTAATTAATTTTGATGAATACTGAATCTGTTTTTTGCGAGTGGGATGAATTAATACACATTCACATTTAGTCTAGAACTATAGTAAGATCATGTTCACACAGCGCACTGGCAGTCAATAAATGGGGAAAAAAGTAACTGAGATATTTTCTAGTAAATTATAAAGTACTTTACTTTACTAGTTACTTGAACAAAGTAATATTATTACATAACTCGCGTTACTTGTAATGCGTTATCCCCCAACACTGATTCCGGCATATTTTATGCCAACATGGTGGACATGTTAAGCTTGGGAAAAGCGAGTAAGCAAACTCATACAAAGAAAATTTGTTAATTGAAAAGTCACCAAGTTATTTACCTAAGTCGTTGAAATTCTCATCACTGAAGAAATAAATAATCTGTTGTCCTTATGTCACTAAAGGGATGGCCTTAAATGGGCGAATTTCCTAACACGACAGGGTGGACAACCATTCAAAGGACATGGAAAAACTCTTTTTTTATTAAATAAAACATTGTTTTTATTACCAAATTATTAATACACTCAAATTGAGTTTAACAAAAAATTTACAAAATATTAATAGAGAACAATTTTTTTTTAGACAAATAAAAATAACACCCATCCTCTTACACAAAACTAAAAAAGATCTAGAAAAGGTATCTAAAGTGCCAAGTAATGCTTTTGTTATGAATATAAAAACGTAGCCTAAAATAACACACCCTTTCATAGTAATTATTATGTAAGTTATAATAGCAAATTAGTTATTTATGTACAGGACACCAAAAGGCACCCTACAGTGATATTGATCACTCATAAGCAGTGTTTAGTAACTTGCGTAATTATTCATTTCAGGCAAGGCATAATTGAGGTTCAAAAGCCTGGATCGCAAATTAATGTCAATCGCATTTAGCTGCATGGCAATTCTCTATTCTGTTGTGAATATTAATTACTGCCATTGTGTGAATAATATGTAATTAGGTAATCCATAAAAGTAACTGTAATCTGATTAGAATTTTAAAAAGTAATGTAATCTAATTAAAAGTATTTGTTGGAATCTGAATACCTAATCCAGATTATATGCATTCGGTTACTACACAGCAATGGGTAGATTACTTACAAATTGTAGTCCAAACTTAATTTCAAATTACATGATGAAAATGATAGTTAGTAACGTAATCTAGCCTATTACATAAGGCATTTAAGGTAATGTATTCTAACTATTTTTGAGTACTTTGGTGGCGTGTGGTAGCATTCAGATGCATGGATTGCTGTCTAAAAAAATTATCACAAAAGTGAATTTTTTTGTACATTTTTGAAGCAGAATACACTACCAATTCACAAAACTAAAATAATACAAAATAAAATACAATACTTTACTACACTCCTGCAGTTGCTCTGGCATCCATACATGGATTACACTGATTTTTGTGCATAGTAATGTGTTTAAAAGGCAAAAGCTTTCAAAACACACAGTAAAACATGGTTAAATGACTCATTGACTACTAATCCAAATAATAATTCAAATGTTTGTCAGAGATTGATTAGATATGCAATTTTGAGATATCAAGGATACTAAATGTTTATTTATTTATTTTTAAGACTTAATGTAAAATCTTATGCAGTCGATAGAGATGCACAGGCTGTCAGGGTTCTGTTGTGTGTGTCATGTGTTCCCGCCTCTTGTGTCCAAATATGGTTTGTTTCCTGTCCTTGTTTCATGTCATTATCAGTTAATTCTCGTCCAGCTGTGTTTGTCTCGTTATGTGTTAATTACCCTGTGTATATTAGTCCTGTCTTTTGAGTTTGATTTCGTCTGGTCTACTCGTTACTTCCCGGTGTATCCTGTCTCTGAGTCCTGCCTTGATGTCATTAAAGCCTGTTATTTTGTCTGCGTGTTCCTGTAGTTTACTCCTCGTCGGCGCCCATGTTCCTGTTTTCCATTTCAAAGTGTGTGCTTTTGTTTTGTTCCAGTTTGTTTTTTGGTGTCCCTGCGGCAAGGAAGTGACACCCGCCATAGCCACTGCGAAGTTTATACTGTAAAGCCGCCGACGGTAAGCCCGCCGGCAGGTGTTTTTGCCGCTCCCCCCATTGTCGCGGGGAGATCCTTCAATGTGGCCCGCCTCTGAAACCCGCCGGCTCGCCTCTGAATTGCCCGCCGGATCGCCGCTGTATTCCCGCCGGATAACATGTAATAGCTGGCCGCCGCTAATAGCCCCGTATTTTGTGCATCTCCTGTGTTCCTGTGGCTCAGTGGTTAGAGCACGGCCAGGAGTTGCGTTAGCAGCGCAAAGGTTTTTGTGTTGTGCCCACAGGAACATTCCAGGGAACCTTGTCTTGTCCACACATACTGACAAAAAAATCGTCTGGGGCAGGTGGCTCCTCTTGTGTGGCCACGGAGGCCATTCTAATGCCGCCTGCCCCCTTGTTGCTGAAGTGTAGGCGCGGTTCGCTGAGTCGCTTGACCCTGTAGGGCCCCTGAAGCTGGTCTGCCCAGAAGAAAGCCTCAGCTAGCCAGCCCAGGAGGGCTTCTGGTTCCTGTGGGCAGTAAATGTGCTGTCCTGTCTGTCTGGCCCTGGTGGGCTGTCCCTTTCCTGTCTGGCTGGCCCTGGAAAAAATTTCCTGTCGTGTTTTGTCCTGTCTGTTTAGCCCCGGAGGGCTCCTGATGCCGAGGCCAAGGCCCCGAGACCATCTGCCATGGCCTCCTGAGCTCCCTGCACCGCCATGGCTTCCAAAATTTATAAAATATATCCCAGCTACACCATGTCCCCATCTGTCTGTTCCACTCTGGGGTCCCCCGTCCTGTGTTCTTGTCCGTATTTGTCCTTAGGGGCCTCCAGAGCGCCCACCCCCCCCCCCTCCCGATGGAACGTTTATTGGCTCGGGAGCCTTTCGAGGGGGAGTTATGTAGGGTTCTGTTGTGTGTCATGTGTTCCCGCCTCTTGTGTACAAATATGGTTTTTGTTTCTGTCTTGTTTCATCTTATCTATCTCGTCCAGCTGTGTTTGTCTCGTTATGTGTTATTACTTGTGTATATTAGTCCTGTCTTTTGAGGTTGATTTCTCTGGTCTATTACTTCCCGGTGTGTCCTGCCTTGATGTCATATTTAAAGCCTTGTTTTTGATTTTTTTTTTGTGTGTGCAGTGACACAGCGAAGTTTATACTGTAAAGTAATGTTTTTGCCATGTGTCTCCTTCAATGTGAAATAATTTCTGTAATAACATGTAATATATATATAACATTTTTGTGCATAAAATGTAATACATAAAGTAACTCTGATTATGAGCATTTCAAAATTTTATATAATCTAGTTACACATCCTTATTTTTTGGAGCCTGATTATGTAATACAGATCTCTATCAATATTTTACACTCTATTAAATATTTATTTTTTATTTTTTGCAGCGCTGAAGTGGGAATACGCAAGTTGCTTTTGCATTTAAGCAAATCAACTTTATTAGAAAGAATAAAACAATAAATCGAATATACATCTTTAGGTTATCTATCAACGTTATTGTTGTGATATAATCTAGCTGAAGCATCTGAATTTCAAATAATGATAACATTTTACTTATAGAGCTCTTTTTAAAGTATACTCACAAAGAGATAAAAATCACAAAACCAGTATAACAAATGCATAAAAATAATCAAATCAATATAATAAAAGCAAATAACACACCACATTAATCACATTAAAAGCAACCCTAAATGGCCTATTTTGTTTAGTAATTTTAACATAGACAAGTCAGTACACTCTCAGATATGTTTTTTTTTTCATTTATTTAATCCAATAATTTCAGAATGAATTCAGCCAGATGATGCATAGGCCTATAAAATGATTAACTTATTCCTGCAGAGAAGAAAGAAGATAAAGAGTCAAGGAAGAACGTCCCAAAAAGAGGGTTATATATTTTAATTTAGTGCTTAAATAAGACCATCAACAGGGTGATACACATTTATTAGTATTGGTGTCTCTCAACACACATATGACAGGAGTGTTTGTCAGAAGAGAGATGCAATAAAACACCCTTTTTCATAAACCTAAGACTAAAGGGCAATACATATTTCTAAACATTTGCACTTTGGCCATAGGTCACCTGTGTGCTGCTCGTGTGAAACTAGAAAATGTTGCAAGTGTGACTGTAATAATTAAATTTAACACACGATGGCGCCATATGTTTATATTTGATCACCCAATCCCCGCGATAAATCGGTTGTCATTACCATCCAGACACAGACGGAAAAAAGAGGAATTTTATCATACTTGTTTTACTTAAAATGTGATAGTTACTCAGTCAAGGACGGTTAGAAAAAAATATGCGCAGTAAGCAATTTTAATAATGAATTTACACGTCTATTTTTGTTAATTAATCGGTATATCATCAGATGCCTTAGATATCATAAGTCAATTATAGTAGAAGAAAAATGCTAATTATTTAATAAAACTGATTTAAACATTATTCATAATAAAAAAAAAAATAAATAATAATTGCCACGGCAAAATTCTCTGAGCTTCAATGAACCGGGAATGAAATTTGAAGTATGAGCATGTAATGAAATACAAGAGACTATTGATTATTTAATTAGATATTTCTTACCAGTCTTTGTCATTTCTGAGGGGAATTATGCTTTTTCTTTGGTGATCCAGTCTTATATTAAGGTATTTTAATTTGAAGTGGCGTACATTTCATACATTACTCTAAACACTGCAACATTACTGAATAGGTTTCAGTGTGACTTCTTGCAATGCATATATATG
This sequence comes from Ptychobarbus kaznakovi, assembly GCA_027422405.1. Classification (NCBI taxonomy): domain Eukaryota; kingdom Metazoa; phylum Chordata; class Actinopteri; order Cypriniformes; family Cyprinidae; genus Ptychobarbus; species Ptychobarbus kaznakovi. Next base: position 18,582,626 of record CM049802.1, on the reverse strand, counting down.
TCGTAAAATATGAATACGATGTTTTCTATTTCCCCAAGTGGATTAATTGTACATGTCTAAATGTAGGTAAAGTGGCTTATGAGTGACTTGTGACCAAACATGAATATGTTCTGGGGGGCTTTACCTTGGGAAATAGCCACTGTTAAGAAGGACAAACACAAAGTGAGAATCTGTAGGTAACCAACATTTATTTACCATTATCAACTTTACAATAAAACCAGTAACATCTTTAAACATTAGCAAAATAAAGAACAAAATTGGTCAAATGTATTTACAGACCAAAAAGCAGATCAAGGCTCACATTTAACACATAACAACTCTGCTTCTTTTAAAACTTCAAATGTGAACATAGCAAGCTCAAATGTGTTTTTATTTTTGTTTTTTTAAAGCCAAGATGAAAATTAAAATGCAATTTCAAACAAACGAGACAAAGCCTTCTGGATATTTAAAATGGTTCTCTATACACCACAAAATACTTAAATTTGGGTTAAAATATAGGAATGTAGAAAGTTGGCAAGTCTTTTTTCGATTTCCTTTTTTTAACAGTCATTATAATATGTGGTGATGTTGATCTTGCGCAATTCATCGGTATAGTCGCATCTATTCAGTGGTGGGCTTGAAAGATGCTCCTCCTTGATCCCCATCCTCAACTCACTCTTGCGTTGACATCCCGCTCCCAAGAGGTTTCGGAATTCCAGATCTTTGAGCCATTATCAGGGAAGTGAACTAGTGAATCTAGTCTGTCATTTGTTATTAATCTTGAAGAAAGTGGCACGAGGAGTCTTTTTTTCACATACATGTGTATATATACATATACATATATCCATGTATATATACATATGTATACATATACATATATATATAAATATATATTTTGTTCTTGGAAAAACAGTTCACAAAGTCCTTTGTGAAGTACAATTACTCCTTCTGTTCGGATGGTGCAGGTGTTGAGCTGGTCTCCTCTGTTGGTTTTGTGGGCTCTGCAGCAGGTGCAGCAGCCTCTTCCTTGGGGGCAGCAGGTTCCTCAGCCTTGGCAGCGGGTTCCTCTGCCTTGGGGGTCTCGGCAGGGGTGGGTGTCTCCTCAGCCTTGGCCTCCTCCTCCTTTTTCTCCTCAGCGGCCGCCCCGTTCTCCTCAGGCTTCTCTTCAGCGGCCTCAGCGGTGGCTTCTTCCTTCACATCGGCGCTCTTCTTGTTCTTTTTCAGCGAGATGCCCTTGAATTTGAAGGAGTTCTTCAGGGAGAACTTCTTCTTCTTCTTCTTGGGGGTCTCCTTGGTGGCCTCGCCCTCGGGTTTAGCAGCCTCTCCCTCAGCGGCGGGCGCGGGTTCGATGGCATCGCCAGCTCCAGCCACAGATTCCTTGGCTGCCTCCGCAGAACCGTTGGTGGTGGCGGCATCTCCCTCTGCTTTGGCAGAGACATCGCCGTTGGTCTTAACGTGGCCGTTCTCCTGAGAAAAGAAAATGGAATTGTCAGTTTAATAATGCAACACAAGCCAACATGGGTGAATATTTACAATGGGTCTGCTATATATGCAGCAGGGCATTCCTTGAATCGTCGACGGACACATCAGTGACTCGTAACGTAAATAATGCATGTCTTCGAGGTGACGCCTTGCAGTAGCGCACGCCGCCGAGCGAGGACGATAGAGCCGCACACTACTCACACAATGCCAACCGAGACGGCAGCTTTGGAACAAAAGACTGAGATCGAGCGAATTTCATTGAGCTTCATTCACCATTTATCCATCGACGATGGAATAACTACAAACGTCGACTTTAAAAAATAACATAAAATATAAGTACACTCATTGATAAAAATGGGGTTTGGTCGAGTAAAAGCCCCAAAGCTTGACCAAATGTGGTCTCTCGTCTCAGTGTCTAGACTTTAAAGCCCGAGCGTCTGCAAATTCAGACTCCACGCGCTTCACAGAAAACAAAACAAATCAAGCAGAATCCGATTAAATATCAAGAAATATAATACTTCGACAGTAAAGAGAAAAAAACATAGTAAATACATAATAAACTGAACAAAAACATGAAAATGTATCTAACTGAATATATGAAATACTATATAAAAATAATGAAAAGGGGAAAACATGATTTAAAAACAATATATTATGTTCTAAAATTCCAATTACAACCAAATGTTCCTAATTGATCGCAACCCCCTGCTGATAACCATGAATACGTGCAGCATCCTCCTACACGGACATTAAACGGAGATCGCATGGCAACAACACCGACCGTCTCCGAGCGCTAGAAACGGACTTTAAAGACAAAAATAAATCGTGAACTTGTAGAAAGAAATATAAGTTTTTTAATGCGAGACAGAAAACCGTGTCTGATCAGCCTAGTGAGATTTGCGTTATGCCTCTCGAATAAAATCGCGGGGTTTTCCCCCGTGCCACGAGACATGAAATGATAAATCAGACAATGAATGAATGGTAAACTAGCATTTCTTTCTTTTTCACTACAAATCACCGTATTCTCTGTTTTTCATTATATTTAGAGCGATGGTTAAATCGCTGACGGTGGTTTTGCAACTCTCGCTGAAGCACTTGTTGGTCAGATGTGGGTGTGTCGCAGATGGAGATGAATTACCTGTCCGTTCGTCTTGACGGCAGCCGGGTCAGCATCGGCGGCTTTCCCCTCCACAGCCACTCCTCCCTTTGATGCCTGGGATCCCATTACTCTTGGTGTGCTTTTAAAGTAAATTAAAAAGAACTCAAATTCAGCTGGGTGGGGAAAAATTAATCCAGACCAACGTGAATCCAAAGGCGCAGGAAAGTTGGTGATTTTCCTTTTCCTTTTATAAGGAAAACTTGAGATGTTCCACTCTTGTCTTCCAGCCGTGAGCGTCGAGGGCAACCTACTACAACCAGTTCTAGTGAACAGCGCTTCAAGATAACTCAAAGCCCCGCCCATGGGCGTGTCTGGTTAACTTGAACCAATCCGAGACACGGCCCCGCCCATTATTGAGCGGTCCATGTCCCACCTCTTTTGATTTCGCATTAGGTCCATAGAAATTAAAAAATGGCATCAAACTGGAAAGAAGATGGAAGCGATAGGGTGACTTGTTGAATTCTCTGGTTACTGAGAGCAATGGGGTTTCAGTTTGAACCCATTGACCTACACTCTAAAACGAAAGCATTTAGGACTGGTGCATGTGTCTGTAGTTCATTATACTCGATTGACTGTCTTCAAGACGACACTACTATTTAATGATTGATATCAGTGCATACTTTCACCTACTTCTCTGATAAACAACCCGTATGCTTCATTAAACTGTTCATGCTCAATAGTGAATACTATAGAACTGAATTAACTGTTACACTTTTAATGATTAATGTTTTTTTTCTTTAAATGTTTCTTATTGATATATGTATATATATATATATATATATATATATATATATGTGTGTGTGTAGATATTTCTTATAGAAGGATGTGTATAATGATAATTTCAACTATATTTATACCTGATATAGTAATACATGAGCTCACTATAGTGCTGAATTAGAAATAAATGCATGTCAAAAATATTGAAATCTATACATTTTTTTAAATGAATTGCATAACATGGTATAAGCATAAATGTGAATAAACAACATCAAAAGTGTGGTTTACAAGTGTAACACATGGAATAAATACTGCACCAAATAATGTTTTCATGTTAGCCTCATTAATAAGTAACATGAATTTACACCAAACTACCATAAAGTATGATTGACCTTTGGCATTAAGAAAAGCTATGAGAAGAGACGTCTCCTCCCTTTTAAAAGTTGATAAGCCAATATATTTTATGATCCTGTCTGTACGATTTTATGGTTAGTTCATTTTATTATCTGCATTTAGCATGAGAACAGACCTGTGACCCATTTTGAGGCTAAGATCTAACACTGTTTTATTGGTTCTCACTGTTTATATTGATAATCAGATCTTCTCAAAGTGCCACCAATGGTTATATAATACAGATATACAATACAACATATTAATCTTTATCCCATTTGTAATTCTCTTTCTCCTCTCGTCAGCCTTGTAAATGACATAAAGTCTAAACTGTTTGTGGAGGAATGTGAATAAAAAAAAAACCTTCCAATTTTTAATTTCTTTATTTTTTTATCTTTAATTGGCATGCAAACGCTCATATCCCCCATCCCCGAATATATTAAATAGAATGTTAGAAAACAAAATCACCCACACACAACAGCATGAAAGTGTTTATATGCTGCATCTCGCCACTTTCTCAGAATGTCCAATCCTTATCAAACACACCTGAACCTCAGGGGCTGGTGTTTTAGGGGGATCGGGGCAGAATACGTTTTTTGTGTGTGTCAGATGAATATTTTCCATTGAACCCATAATATGAATGTAATGAATAAGCTAAAATAAATAAATAGCATATATTGAAACATTACAAATAATAATGTCTTAGAATAGAAGATATGCCTCTTCTTTAAGTATGTGGTTTTGAAGAAGATAATTTTTTCTCCAGGGAGAGAGTTGGGGGGTTGGGTGTGATGGAGTTGTCTTGGACTCGAAGAGAAGCCCTATTAATAAGAGAATTTACACCAAACTACCATAAAGGGGGAGCTTGAGAAGAGACGTCTTCCCTTTTAAAAGTGCCAATATATTTTATGATCGGAGATTTTATGGTTAGTTCTTTTGTGATGAGAACAGACCTGGTTCATTTTCTTGATGACGATCTCTCAAAGTACCACCAATGTCAGATATACAATACAACATATTAATCTTTATCCCATTTGACTCTTTCTCCTCTCGTCACATCACCTGTTTGTGGAGGAATGTGAGGCATCATCATGAAGAATGTTTCATGCGTCAGACTCAGGGAGGGGGATCGCTTTTTTTGTGTGTGTCAGATGAGAGAATGTAATGAATAAGCTCATATATTGAAACAGTCTCCTCTTCTTCTCCAGGGAGAGAGTTGGGGGGTTGGGTGTGATGGAGTAAAGAGAAGGAGGGGGAGCGGCTGAAAGGCCTTTATTGTCACCTCGCTTCTCCCTTTCCCCTTTCCTCGCGGCTGAGATCATTCGAAAGTTGGAGGGAAGAGTAAATGGCTGGCGTCCTCCACAGTGAGGCCTGCAGTTCACACCTTCTTTGGCCTGGTGTTTCAATCCCCGTGGAGATGCACGGCCAGACAACAAATAGCTCCTGTAGGAGCAACATCTCGCATATGAATGCCAATGGGTGTGTTGATATGCCAATGATAAGCCCATTAGACCGGGCAGGGCAGGTGAGAACTGGTTTTCAGTCACCGTTGAGCTCTGTGACTGTTTTGACCACAGCAGGGAGAGAGAGAGGTGGATGGTGTGAATGCGGGGGTTGGTTGCCCTAAAGCATTATGGACTCAACTGAAACTAGATGATGACTTTACAGCGTCCAGTGCAGGGAACGCTGGGGAAATTTGCCAAGGAAAGAATAAATGACACATTCAAGTCTCATAGAATTCTTTCCAACCAAACCAGAGTTTTGTGGTCGTCTCAGTGGTTACCACTGTGACCTTTATGTCAAGTGAGCAGAGTTCACATTCCTCTGAGTTTCCCAGATCCCCCATGGTGCCTTTAACCGGCTTCTGAGCTGATGTGCTGCCCATGTCTGTGGCGATATTTCAATATTTATCAGTCTTTTGTTACATGTGTCATGCAAAAACAGTGAAATACATAAAATTAAACAGCAATTAATGTACATTCATAAATGTGTCAGAAAGATTTTCAATGTTTTTGAGGGAAGACTTTTATACTAACCAAGGCTGCATTACATTTTTCTAATTGAATTTTCAGCATCATTACTATTAATAGTTTTCTTTGGTGATCAGAACGTTTTAACTGCATGTATTTGAATGGTAATCTTTTATTACAGTTGTCTTTACTGTCACTTTTGATATATATTTTTGTATTCTTATTATATAAAACTAATAATTTCCTACATAAAATATATATGTCTTTCTTACCATGTATATTGTACTTATTTCTTTATTTACTCATTCATTTATTCTCTCATTCCAAAATTCTTTAAAATATGAATAATGTTACATGGAAATGTGATATTCTTGAGTGATGAAAAAAGTTGCCAGAGATCAAAGATCAAATGTGTGAAAGACTTTGAACTGATTCATAAAAATGAATCAAACTTTAACAGTTTCTACTTCTAAAGTTTCATTCGGAGGTGCTACTGAAAAATCTAAACTCAATTGGAATCACAAGACAAGGAAGAACTGTGAAAATATAGTTTAACAACAAGGCCTTTAGAAGATGACTCTTTTTAAGATAAAATGCTGTGGATTTCTGTGTATCCAAGATTAGAAAAATCTTAATTTAGATCTTGGAAATCTTGTGGAGAGAATCATTCCATCCACAGCGATAGATGGGCAGATAATCGAAAACATGTCTGTTTTGTCGCGCATGAAACATGGGCTAAACAACAACAAGCTCTCAGCAGCATGTGAGCTCCAGCATGTGATCGATTCAAGCCACGATAATTCTATAGGTTATGTTATTTTGTATAAGACCAAGGGCAAAACTCCATGACTCAGCAGAAGACACTGCGCTCAGGGTCTCCTCCGGGTGTGAGAGGCGAGAATTTTGAGACAGAGTGCACTTTTAAACTTTAAACTCAGCTGTCTGGAAGAAAAGTCAGCACATGTTGTTGCTCCAGTGTCCTCGGAGCAAACTTCGCCCCCGATGGAAGTGAGAGCACGGGGGATGACATCAAGAGGAGGTGCGTGACCCACTCCAAACTCAGTCTATTTCTGATGCTTAATAGCATATATCTCTCTCTAAGATACGGCCTAGGGGCAATTGACTGGTTTCTGCTATACTCGACGTGGGGCATCTTATCTCTTTCTTGTTTTTTTTCTTCACAACACTCAATGGCCCTTTTGTTTGGTTGCCGAGATTTCATGCCTGAACACAGAGTGAGATTTATATCCTCAAAAGGTCCTATTGTTCTTCATTCAGAAGGCAACCGATGAGCATCACAAGCTGGGATGAGGGGAGGGAAAGGAGAGAAATAGCCCGAAGAGATATGTAACATTGTATTGCTTAATAAATCGATGTATCACAAATGACCCACTCAATACAGTTTCACACATCGACAACTTTACACAAACATCCCTTTTTCTTCTTCCTATTAACCAAAATATTTGACTTAACAGTTTTGCCAGCGGTGAAAATTTCTGTGTTGCAAAAGAATTGTGCCATTTTAGTATTTCTTTTTGAGAATTTTCTGGTTTTCCGAGTGTTTCCTCACCAGAGGTGACTTTTAGCTCATTAAACATACTCTGATATTATCCCAAACATGACTGCTGCTTTAATCTGGCCGCCGTCATCGATCAGTAAGACGAGATAAGAATCTCCGGAGACAATGGCAGCATATGGCATGGCTTTTTAAGAGACAGATGTTCAACTCAGGCAAAGATGAAGGCAAGAAAATAATCTTGACTTTAGCTTTGAGCCTTAGTGTGCTGGAGGGTCAAAGGCCAAAGGGTCACTCCGCTCTGGGACGTTTTCTTAGATGTTTCGTATAAAGCCTGACTAGCATATGTCACAATAATAAACTATCAGGTCTAGAAACAAAGTTTAGAGAGCTGCACCACACGTCACCCTACGTGCAGTTCCTCATCCTCCAGGTCTTGATGCAGTTAAAACATCTTTTAACAGTTTATCACATAAAAAGTGTTTTGTAATCAATGACAACACACTAAGTTTGAATATGCAGAATTGGACAGGACAGGACAGATCAACCAAAAATGTAAATGTTACCATTAAGATGTTCTTAAAGAAGGCATTTTGAAAAATATATATTTTTTGATCATACAATGAAAGTAAATGTTTTTAATGTTGTTTTAGAACTGACTGGTAAGGACAAAAACAAAAAACATACTTCAAAATTGTTTTGTGTTCAACAGAACAAAGTCATACATGTTTTGAACGACACGAGGGCAAGTAAATAATAAGAAATTTTCTCTTTTTTTCACATTTTTCTTTACATTTTGGTGAGCTCCAAACACAAAGCTGATTTTTCATCTACCTTCATGTAACTTTTTTTGGCTTAACAGTCTATTGTCACTATATGATTTTGTGTATGGAAAAGAGAAGCATGAACATTCGTTGAACTATCTTCTTTTGTGTTCTACATTAGAAAGAATCGTTCTTAAATAAACAGATAGATATTTCGTAACGCTTTAGATTATAAGACCATTCGCTATTATATAGTTGCTATCAGGCTGTTTATTAGTACTTATAGAGCACATATTAATGCCTTATTCTGTATGAACATAATCTAAATCCCATGATCCCACCCCATATCTAAACTTTACTACTACAACAACCACTTTACTATCAGTAAGCAGCAAATTAGGATTGTATTGAGTGAAATGTCCCCCAATCTAAAATGTTTTGGTGAACTTTTCATTTAAACCAGGACTTTTCATCAACAGTAAAGTCCCGAAACGAAGGGCTTTAATCCATCAAACATTCCCTTCAGTTCCCTTGAAAGGAACATGTTGTATTTCAGTGCACCAGCACTTGGCAAATGTTAGTTCCGCATTGACACTGACCCTGGAAAACACCTGCTATCCCCACATGTACAATAAGAATTTGTGATGCTATGGCAGATACGCACCCCACCTGTGTAAAAGCCTAAGGTGCTTTCTGCGCCGTGACATTCACCGGGAATCCCTCAGATGAGTTCATTATTGCGACATTTACTCTCAGAGCGTGGCTTTCACTTTCGCTTGTCACATCACAGCCGTGTCAGTTCCTGCTTTTACTTTCCCTTTTTGTGTAACTCCCCCACAACGGGTTGCATCAGCAGTATCTGGGAAATTCCAGAGGGCAAATTCCAGCAAATATGCCAATTAGCCATTAAACGGAGTGAGATCAAATTTACAGGGGCATTTCTGCCACAGTAAGTACCAAGCTATTCATTGAGCGGAAGGTCCTGTATTACATTAGAGGCGACTGTTGGCCATCTAATAGTGTTTACTTCAGATTTGCACGCTCATTCCACGACAGCAGAGCCCTTCTCGATAACCCAGCTGTTTAAATCACAAAACAAGGTGGATTTGTTATTTAAATGTTATTATCTACCACCTATCACACATTCTTCTGACCACTAACGAGTCACACAATGGCCCTCGTGTCCTTTCGCATGTGGACACTGAAGCGTCTGTCTTACTGCAATCTCCAAATGAGAAAAATGGTTTGCTTACTGCGTGGAGCACAGATACCGTGAATTGAATTACGACACTGCTCAAGCTGTCTGTGCATTGTGAACAGATGCATGTCTTTTACATGTTGCTGCTCTCTGGGCTCCTTCACACCTGGTTTTCGTTGATTGGAACATTATCGATTTAACTGCATTAAAAGCCAGGTCACAACGTATTGTAATCGAATCATTAATGAAACCACATTCAGAGGTGGTCAGGAATGGATTCTGACCATATTGCACAAATATGAGTTAAAGCGAATTAATTTTCACTATCTGCATGTAACTACATCAATACGATTCCTTACAGAGGTTCTGATACAAGTAATAATTATCAGTCAGACCGGGTTGTCATGATTTTTTAGTCTTATCTAATTGGTTCTTCTTATTGTTATTTTCTTGCAATGTGAAAAAGACAATATAAACATAGATCTTGCAATCTGATCACCTGATTAAATAAACAATATCTAATTAATTATTTCACTTAAAACCGGTATTTTCCCTCTGCAAATTCTCAGTTGTTTGTTTTTGCTGGGGCTTTTTTTTTTCATTTTCCCCCACTAATATATAGTAGTATCTTTTCATATGAATGCATAGGGAAACACAACAGACCAGATATTTCTATATACAATATATTTATACAATATTTATAAAATTGTATAAATTAATATTTTAAATTATCCTTCAGTGTTTTAGAAAAAAATATTATGTTTTAATGTTTTTAAAATTCCATAAAATTGTATTTTAAATGACCTGTCAATGGTTTTTATATTCAGCAACTTATTATTTTGAGTTATCTTTCAATGTTTTAATATTATGTAGAATATTAAGCATTAATGACAAAACACAACCCATAAATATTGTTTTACATTTTAATGTTGAATCTTGAAATGCAATATGTAAATGTAATGGAGCACGAGAATAGCCATGTACTATCCAGATACAAAATGCATGTTAATGTCAGGCGTAAAAGGGACTTCTCCCTGTCTCTCTCTCAGAAACCGTGCACACCTCTGGTTTCACCTACCACATGAAACCACTGTATTCAATTCTGAGAACTGTGATTGTGTATAGACGCTGCCACGAATAGCCTGAGGCTAGAGATTGATACAAGGAGCACAATACAGACACAGGTGAGTCAGGAGATAGCATGCAGGCCAGCCAGAGTGTTCCAGCCACTGCCATTTTGATGGACAGTGGGCAGAATGGATTTAGGTGTGCTGGCCAACCACCTTCCAAATCCCCTTGCCATTAATGAAAAAAAAAGACAACATTAAAAAGGATTCTCTGTCCATCTTCGGTCCATCACCATTCTCCTTCTTTTAATGGTTTTGCTCCTCTCCCCAATTTTTGTTCCGTTTCTCCTCTCCGCTTCTCATCTTGCACTAGAACTGGAGAGGAAGAGAGACACGTGAGGACGTGGGATAAATCTACTCACATGTATCTAAAGGTTATTTTTATTTTCCTGCATGGGGCAGAGCTCCCCCCCACACACACATTCACCCACACACACAAGCACATGAGGAAGTGAATGAGCCATTATAGGAAACACATCCGCATTCAGCAGACACATCCGGTCAAAGATAGTTTGCAAAACAAATTATTATTTTTGAGTATTACAATCCATAAGCAACATGTACAGTGAAATTACTTCAGATTGTTATTGTTTATATGGATATTTATTATACTTTAAGGTTAGTGATTTAAAAAAAATACCCTAACCTTAAGTATTACCTGCCAAAACTCCCAGAAACACCTTTGTAATATCATATCAGCGACCCATTACACCCAAGCAATGCCTTAGCAGCTAAACACCCTAATATATACCCAAATATCCTAAAACACCCTAGTAATGCCCTAAGAACCACCCAGAACAACATAGAAACACCCTTGTAATGTCTTTGCAAATCAGAACCAGAACACCAAAGTAATGCCTTATCAGCCACCAAAAAATCCAAGAAACATCCTAATATTGCCCTAGCGTCCACCCAGAGCACCATACTAATGCCATAAAAACCACTCACAGCACCTAATAATGCCTTAGCAACCACCAAGCAAACCATAGAAACATCTTAGTAATGCTCTCGCAACTACCTATAACACCACAGAAACATCCTTATAATGCCTTAGCAAATAAGAACCAGAATATACCATTTATGCCTTAGTAACTACTGAGAACATCCTAACAACACCATAGCAAACAACCCAGAACACCTAAAAACATTTAGACCACCTTAGCAACCAGCAGCCACTCTCAATCAGTCATTCTGGATACATTTACACATTCAAACACCAGTTGCGTTTATACTTACTGTTGATCACATATAAAATGATGATTTTTTTGTAAGACCATCTGGTTTGTAGTGCAAAACTAATTCTTTTTAAACACATCAACCTGTTGTTAAGTTTTGATAGCGCCGTGTGTTTTGGGTATGTGTATTTGTGCGGCTCACACAAACAAGCCTGTTTACAGCTGTTGGGGTAGTAATAAGGTCAGTGGTGCGCTCACGTGTCAGAAAGGATTTGAACTAACGCTTCACCGTTTACCAGCGCTGTGGACACAAAATTGTGTAACCCAATTTGTGAATGCGTGATCTTATGTGTGGGCGTGTGTAGAGTGCTAACACTTGTGCTAGCACATATACAGGCTACGTATTCATTTTGTTTTCACTGGATGAGACAAAATGACCGAATGAATGACAGTTGTAAATGAAACCGAGATTACTAAAAGTCTTTCTACTTCAAAACTTAACTTTTAATGCAATGTTACTTGCAGATTGTTCATAATGTTTGTGAAATGTACTATACGAATTTCTGAGTGGAAAGGGTTTCTACATCATTTTCTTTCTTCAGTGTTCGCCGCATATAAGAACCAAACCAGCCAGTTCTCTCTAACCCTGTAGGTTGTAGACACCTTCATTGATAGAAAAGAAGAAAGCACTCCTGCTGACCGCATCGCACGGTGCTTCACTGCCCAGCAGAGTTTGGCATTTTTAAGGGTGATGTCCAACATGAAAGCACGAGGGAGGGAGGGAGGGAGGGAGGGAGGGAGAGACAGTAATGCTGAATAACACGATGGCACACTGACCCAGTAATGCTGCAGCTGCACTGCCAGTGGGCCTGCTCTGCCCTACTGAACCGCACTGATTCTCCCCCCATACTAAACCCGTACACACACATTCACACCCAGCTGTTGCTTATTTTGTCTGCTCATAATAACCCCCTATTAGATCCACAATGATAAAGATAGTGTAAAGAGAAGACAGAGCTGTTTATGAGCAGAAAACAGTGCTGATACACTGCTTTAACACAGCTCGGTTATGAGCGCACAACACACAGTCTTCCTTTCCATTGCAGCACAAAGAAACAAAATGGAGGGGCGATCGGCGACGTGCAGAAAAGGCAGGCATCTAAATTATGGAGCCATGACTTTTGAGCCTGAATGCTCTGATTGAGAATAGTGTGCTTTGGCGACCGCGCTATGGACTTTCTGGACAGAGAGATAAGCTCGATTTTGGTTGACAGAGACTAAATCTAATTAATGGCAAATGAACAGAGCAGTAACCCTCTCTTGTATTTGGCGGTGTGTGTGTATTAAGAGAGCGAGGGGATAATGTTTGACAGATTCTGGGGTGAAGAGCATCGTCTCTCCTGCCAAGAGCAGTAATGAGGCAGTAATGAGAGATACTTTCATCTCTGTTCTTGTCTTCTCTACATTCAGTATGGGTTATCATGCCATTCTTATGTTTTTGAAAGAAGACTCTTACACTGACCAAAGCAGCATTTATTTGATCAAAGATACATTGAAAACAGTAATATTGTCAAATATTATTTCAATTTAAAACAACAGGTTTCTATTGTAATATATTATAAAATAAAATGTATTTCTGTCACGATAAAGCTGAATTTTCAACATCATTACTCCAGTCTTCATTGTCACATGATCCTTCAGAAATCATTGCAAAATGCTGATTTTCTGTTCAACATTTTTTTATCATTGCTGAAATTTAATATTTTTAGGATTTATTTTTTTATTTATTTTTGGAATTTTTCTTTACTGCCATTTTTATTAATTTAATACATCCTTGCTGAACAAAAATAATTAAAAGTAAAGTAAGCAAAGCTTTTAACCCATCAATGGTATTAATAATAATATTAATATATCTATATATGGACACTGTCATTGACATCTGAGAATGTTCACTAAAGTTTCTAAACAACTACATATGGCAGCATGAAATCCCCCCCCCCACATGATACACTATCTAGATATAAGTTGCCTAAGACTGTCAAATTGCTAGTTGTTGTTAATGATATCTGTAGCATCTGTATTCACCCTAAATATATTTGCATATATCTATAAGAATATATAAGATATATAAGAACAGTAGAGCTTTATGCAACTTTAGTGAGCTTGAAAAGGTTAAGCCTGAGGCAACTGAAATTCCAAAGAGATTTTCTTTCAATCTATCATACCGCTTTTCTACACACAGGATGCTGAGGGCTGATCCAGTGTCCAATTCAATGCATTTCATATGAAGAGGCTGGAAAAACTTGCTCCATACTGGCACCGTCTCAGATGTCTGAGACTGATGCATCATTAAACTAGAATGCTTTCATTATAATAGATTATCAACAAACCAGAGAAAGTGTAGAGTATTGAAAGGTTTAGAAATGCTCAACTTTATGCAAATAAGGAGTGGAATATGCCAGCCAGTTGCAAATTGCAGGTAATGACATCTATCTTCAAGAGTTTTTGCTTCAAGAGTTAGCAAATAAATCAAGTTGTTCACATGAGGAGACCCACTGTCTAGCAGAGCTTAGCCCCAACCCCAATCAAACACACCTAAACCAGATAATTAATGTTTTCAGAATTGCTTGATAAATCACAGTCAGTGAAAACACAGGCCCTTTTCTGAGAGAGGTTCTGTCTGTCATTTTGGTTGCAAACTCTTGCTTTTCCAGAGCATGCATAGTTAATTGCGTTTTTAAACTCCACTAATGGTCTTTTTCTATAAAGTGTGAGTAACGTTCCTCATAAGCAGCCTTCCGTTTTTAGGATGAGCGGCACCAGCGCTCCCTTTGCCTCTTTTTGCTTTCCTCAAAGAAATTCAGAACAACTGAAGCAGTGAGAGTGGGCCATTATTTTCTCTTTTGTGCAGATGAAAACTATGTCAAAGGTTCTCTCTCTACTCAATGTGAAGGGCAGCCAAAGTAGGTCACCAATCAAAATTTGAGGGAGAGCAACCCTCATGGCAAAGCAACCCGAGAGATGAGCCAGGAGATGTCTGGAAAGCCGCCCTGTCCCTCTGCATTGGAGGACATCACAAACCATGGCTGCATATTAACCCTGAAATGACACTGAAGCCTTTGGGATGATTTTCCTCTCACTTATCATGTATGCTGCGATAACAAAACAGCTGTTATCACTCGGTATGGCACAGTGCTATCACAAAAATAGTCAGCGCAAAAGAGGAAGTGGCTACATGGTGGATCTGAGGAAGTAGCCCTGTTGGGGATTGTTACAACAGTTTGCTATTTTCATAATTGTTGTAGGCCGGCTGTATCTGCGGATGCAAATGCTGCTTCAAAGTGACCGCATGCTGGCTGCCTTTAAAATCTGGCCTTGTTAACCCCACTCTTCACAGGGGTGCGAGACTGAGCACCACCAGCCAGAGTGTCCGTTAGAACAGGTTTCGGTTGATCAGTGGTGACCCGGGCGAATTTGGGAATTGGACGAATGCTTATGTGGCAAAGTACGTTCTAGGCGATCCGCACTTGCCCGTCTCTGCCAGCACTCGAGTTTGACCTCTCTAAAAGCCATGGTCATAGACTCATTGCCAATACAGTCCCCTAATTAGACAACAGCTCAATCCAAATGACTGTTTACCAAAGCTTATAGATTAAACGTTCAAGCCCTTTTCAATGACAATGATTGTGCGGAGCTGGTACAACAGTATGCTTTGTGAGACAGTCATTAGAACTCTCTTTATGGGATGGTGAGTAGGGGGTGATGCAAAAGCGGTTGAGCTCTCTGGCTTCGGAACGAGTCTTAAACAAGCCGGGCTTTGTGAACTTGGTGTCTTTGAAGTTAACGAGATGTACTGACAGTCCCGAGCTGGAAGGCTGCCGGGAGCTCATCCCTGTTTTGTCCCTCCCACAATCCTTTGCTCCTCAAATAAGATTGCCTGATGTCAGATATTGTCAAAACGCCCTGTCGGATTCTCACTGTCCTACTGGGGTTATTAATAACGTCTGTGGATTGTGTTCAGGCTCATCAAATCATAAAAAGGGGCTGGGTGCAGGCATGTTCAGAGTACAGGATGAGAAGCCCCATCAATGTGCAGAAAAAAACAGTAATATGTGCATAAATACTGCAATAGTTGGGTCATGCTATGAAACTGGTGCTTGAAAGATTATTTTTATGTCAATTTAAACATTCAGTCAAACAAATAATGTCTCTAAGTGATTGCACCATCTTAAGCTAAATCAAAACACTGGGATGTAATTATGCCTTCGGAAAAGTAACAGGGCTGACAGTTTTATAATGTCATTTTAAATAGCAAAACTTGTGCTTTAGGCTATGAAAGTACAAAAGGCTTATTAGAAATAATATTTTATGCTGATATTTCCACAGAAATCAATTTTTCATATTATTTGCTTACTATACAAAATAATGGTAACAGGGTTGACATTTTAGGATAACATTTGCTTACTCTTAAAGAGTTCACTCCCTGAAAGGATGATGATGTCATTATGATTCTCTCTCTCTCTCTCTCTCTCTCTCTCTCTCTCTCTCTCTCTCTCTCTCTCTCTCTCTCTCTCTCTCTCTCTCTCTCTCTCTCTCTCTCTCTCTCTCTCTCTCTCTCTCTCTCTCTCTCTCTCTCTCTCTCTCTCTCTCGCTTTAAAGAACTTTAAATGGGGTAAAAAACTATGGTAACCGGTTAACATCAAAGGGCCAGAAAATGCTTATTAGTAATGCAAGTAAAATCTAATTATGTACAGTATACAGAAACATGTTTTGTAAAAATGTGCATTTCTTTCAAAAGTTTGGGGTCAGTAAGATTTTTTTAGTATTATTTAAAGAAATAGTTTTATTCAAGGACACATTAAATTGATCGACAATTACAGTAAAGGCCTTTATAATGTTACAAAAGATTTCAAATAATTGCTGTACTTCAAATTTTCTATTAATCCATCAAAGAATCATGAAAACAGTATTGCAGTTTCCACAAAAATATTAATATTGCTTCTTGAAAATCAGCATATTGGAGTGATTTCTGAAGGATGTGACACTGAAGACTGGAGTAACGATGCTGGAAATTCAGCTTTGCATCACAGGAATAAATTAGATTTTAAAATATATTGAAATATAAAATAGTTATTTTAAATGGTAATAATATTTAGCAATATGTATGTTTGCAAATGACTGTATTTTGTAATCAAATAAATGCACAAAAATTCTTGTTGGGCCAAATTTTTTTAAATCACACTGACCCCAAACTTTTGAACTGTGGTTTTAAAAAATGCATATAAAAATATTATTGCATATGTATGAAATACATTAATATATACTGAATTGTATATAAAATTGCACAAATTTGCTAAGATATTGCTTTAATGAAGACACTGATTAGAGTGATTGCTAAATTGTAGCTATAAAATGTGATAGATAGTCCAAAAGGAAACAGCACAGCAGGACACGAGCCTGAGATCAAAGAGTGCCGCTACACTATGTGTTGACACAGTGAGCTACTATATTCATCATCTCTCTCTTGAAGAAAAACAGGACTGATGGACGTTTAGTCTTTGCTCGTTACCATCCTATACAATTTAAAGTAGGCCGTGTTTGCTTTCGATAGGCTGATAAGAACATAAAAGCTCATGAATTCCTTCTCTCCTAGTCATAAATAAATGGCAATGACCGTAAACCATTCAACAGCTCTAAAAAGGACTTGGATGACTAAATAGCTCTATTAACTATTTGCATAATTAGCCATTGGCAAAGCCTCATTGTGCTATTTCTCTGTTACAGTTTAAGTCCTGTGTTTGTATTTGCCTATCCATGGGAGAAAATCTTTTTGGATTGCTTGATCAATATCTCCCTGCAAGGAAAGATTTCTTGCCAGAGTTTGTTTGTGATTCTCCGGTATTAAGCAATACTGTAACTGTAATGTCAATAAAATCCGCCTACTTGCACAGGATCAGCTGTAAATATGTGTGTTCAGAACATAGAGTGAAACCCTTTGATGGACTCTAGAGAATTTCTGGAATTCTCTTGGAATGCCAAGCATTTTAAGGGAGGAGTGAGTGGTACCCAGAGGAAGATTTCATAGCTCACGAGACATAACTGAGCTCTCGTGTTTCATTGTATAAATGTTATCTTAAAAATACACCGAAGTGAAACAATTGTTGACAGTAAAGAACAGCATGGTTATTACGAGCAGCATTGCTCAAACTATTTGGCCTCACACTGAAATCTCAGTCTTGTACTTGATTGTATCTCTACAAATCAGAGCTCAGTGTGAGACATTGTTGAGATTTGTAACTCTTTTGAAACTCTAGAGGAGACATGTGAGGTCACTGTGGTCTGTTTCTCTGGAAGGAAAAGTTGAAAAGTAGAAGAAATAGTTTTTCTCTCCTTTTCATCTTATTTAAGTAAATATCTTACTGGTTTCTAGGAGAAAAAAATTGAGATGTTACAGAGATCTCATTTGTGAGTTTTCTTTCCATTGGATTAAACGTATGTGAAGAAACTGTTCATAAATGAGATGAATGAAAATCAAATCTACTGGAATGTTGATGGTAAATATGGATAATCTATCTCAAAACTATATACTTCATTATATTTGATGAATCTAATGAACGGTGCATTTTAAGTCTGCACAAAAAGAAAAAAAAGTGTTGAGTAATATCAATAAACATGATCAAATTATGAACAATCTTAGAGATAAATGGGCAAAAATTGAAATAACTTTAATATTTTAACCATCTAAAGCCTGAAAAGTATGATTTCAGTTTAGACAAACTTGACTGAATATTTTTTTAAATATAAAAATTTAAAAGTCTGCACATGCTATTTTTGTTGAGTATCATTTTTGAAACATCAGGCTTTTATTACTTATATAATACAGCCAAATATGGAGGTGAGCAAAATGCAATTTGGTACAGATGTTGTTATTTATATGGTCAAAAAGTTCTTTATAACAGACTATTTACATAAAATGCTTCTAAATATCACTTATTTATCTATCAATAACATGTCTTATTGAGATAATATATACATGTTTAAATTTATGATCAAAGCTCTGTAGCTTTTATTGTGGGGACTAAAACATATACTGCTAAGCAATACTATGATGACTGAGAGATGAACAAATAAACGTTACTTAAAAGCCTGATGTATCATATTTAACACTCACATTTTAAAATGATTTTTTTTCTAAAAATAGTATATGGATAATCAAGTAAACCCAAGTTGCTTCGGTCCAGGAAGTGCTCATTAAAATATTACTACCAATATAAAAGTTATTATTACATTTACTTAACCAAAAATCCAGTATAGATTTCACAGCAAAAAGACACATGAACCACGACCTGAAGGGGGATGTTTTTTTTATTATACTAAAAGGTATAATAAAATATAAACTATAGATCAGATGATGTGATCTATTGAACCGATGAAGGCATGGGTTTGGTTGTTTACATCATCAAAGTTTTCAACATGTTGATAATTTCGATGCCTATTTGCGTATCAAATATAACACAGCAGGCTTTATAGAGTGAAACAACAGCAATCAATAAAGCCCACCAAAATAATTGAATGTAAAGTCGCCTAAAGAGCTGCCCCCTCCCACATTCCCTCTCTCTCAGCGGTGTGTCTCTGTGGCGGGGTTGTGTCCATGGGAGACATGCGGGGGGCTTTGTCTGACTTCTCATTAGTCACGATCCCCCGCTCACAGAGCGACCATTAGAGCCCCTTCACCCGGCACAGACTAATCACTCAGTCCAGTCACCTCTTACACACTGTCCCTCTCTCACTTTCTCTGCCTGCGTCTCATCGAGATCTCATCACTTCTCCACCACCTTCCTATATCACAGTCATCATCTCATTTGGCAGACAGTTATATAGGCTATTTACTCATCTGACTGACAATCCGCTATTATTCGGATGTCTGGTAATACAGAACGCTCTCTCTATTTTGTCCTTCATATCTCCTCTCTCACCCTTGGGCATCCGTCCCTCCCCCTCCAAGTGCCAGTTGGTGGTGGTGGTGTGTGTGTGTGTGTGAGGAGAGGGAAGAGGGGAATGGCGGAGAGTGTTAGTGGGGTGTGTTGTTGATGGTAGTATTGAAGCGAGGCCGGGCAGTGGTCAGTGTGTGTGCTGAGTCAATAACACTGGTCTCTATGTTGAATAGGAACAATAGGAGGGGTAAGTGTGTGTGTGTGTGAGGGATGGTGAGTGGGGGTAGGGATTGGGTAACAAGCCGACAGCTGGGATCGAGGTTTGGGTGTTGCAGACTAGCGCACACACATTTATGGGTTTCTGTTTGTGGAGATAAAGAGGAACGTGTTTATAGAGAAGCCTTTAATACCACAGAAATTACATGGTGGAAAATGAATCGATTCCTTGTTCCTCTATTGAATTATCTTCCCATCACTGATGAGCGAGGGGTTTTGGCTGTTAAATGCCACCAGCCCAATGTGGCTGCCACACTGACGTACCCACTGTCTGAGTTACAATGGGAAAGCCCATACACGGCTGAGCTCACCCAATCAGGAACTGTCAAGTCAGTAAATGCTTATCGCCCATTGATGTGACGGCCAATCAGAGATGGTCCAGCTAGTAAATGCTGAGCAACCAAAGATGGCAGAGCTGTTGGGGGCAAGACTGCTTCACACACCCCCTACTGGAGCACATCTCACCTTCAAAGCACTAACTACTGGTTTTATCTTCACAAAATTGATCTTTGGCTTGAGGAAATCACAACTATAAAGGTGTTTCTAAAATGATGCACACTTTCGGACCTGTGGAGATCAATGTCTAAAGATTTGTATACACGTGTTGCAGGAGAATTGCCGTTTTTTGTTTAATTGTTTATGAAAGTAACAATAAAGATGTCATATTTACACCATAGTGCATGTCATTTCCACCACATCTAAAATTCTGTATTGTGTTTATCAGCATTTTGGGATGGAAATGTCAGCAGTGGAAATGAAATTTTAAACATTTTATGTATCATAAAACAATCTAATAAATTATAACATGCACATAATTTGACAAAATCACATCTTGATTGAAAATTGAAAAAAAATCTATTCACAAGTAATATTAACCATGATTTTTCATCAAGTTTGTGTTAGAAATGTATTTATTTATTTACTACTGTGTATTAACATTAACCAATAGGTTGGAGAGGAAATCTGCAAATTCTTTTAGAAAATACACAGTACCTAAAATAATATTTACCATGTTACAAAAACAGCATTCTTCCATCTTAGAAACATTGCCAAGCTACGGAACATGTTAACTGTTTCTGATGCAGAAAAGCTAGTTCCTGCATTCATGACCTCTAGACTGGACTATTGCAATGCACTGCTAGGTGGTTGTCCTGCATCTTCAATAAACAAGCTACAGATAGTCCTTACCAGGTAAAGAAAATATGATCATATTACTCCAATTTTACAGGCTACCTATTAAGTTCCGTATCAGTTACAAAATATTATTACTTGCCTATAAGACCCTAAATGATTTAGCTCCTGCGTACCTAACTAATCTTCTATCACGCTACAATCCAACCTGCTCCCTAAGATCGCAAAATCCTGGACTCTTGATAGTACCTAGTATAGCAAAGTCCACTAAAGGAGGTAGAACTTTTTCATATTTGGCTCCCAAACTCTGGAATAGCCTTCCTGATAACGTTCGGGGTTCAGACACACTCTCTTTAATTAAATCTAGATTAAAGACACATCTCTTTAGCCAAGCATTCATATAATGCATCTCATAATCTTGTACTGCAGTTATAGCTGATCAAACGCACATTATTATGCTTTAGCTTTGGTTGAACAAATAATTTTTGCTCGGATGGAACAACAGCTATGCTAATTGTCTTTATTTGTTTCTCTGTTTCTGGGATTAACATCCCGTGGTAACTAGGAATTACACAAGCTTCAGTCTGGAGCCAACCCTTAAATGATCTGAGATGACCGAACACCTGAGAAGAGATGATGAAAACCCCTCAGAGGACCTCAGAGGAAGCCAACCCTCAGACAGTATACAGAATTAACCAAATTTGGCCATAAATTAAATATATTACGTTTCTACAATATATAAATCTATTGTAGAAACGTAATTTCCTGTAAACGATTGTATCGTAAAAAGCGCTATACAAATAATCTTGAATTGAATTGAACACAAGAGTACATAAAAAGCATTTGAAAAGTATCAAACATAACATAACATAACATAACATAACATAACATAACATAACATAACATAACATAACATAACATAACATAACATAACATAACATAACATAACAACGTCTTCATGTAACAAAAACAAATATTTTGAAATCTGTACATATATTAATAATCATATTCTGGAATTTAAAAATGCCTTAAGAAATACCCAGAAATTTTGTTTTTAAAGAGTATTCCTGGTTCATTGCAAGCTCTACAGATGACTTATGTGGCATAGTCCCAATTACAAAAAACTATTTCAACTGGTGCTTCAAACGGTCAAAAAAATAATAATTGATGCAATGCTGTCAACAGAGCTTGACACTTTGAGGCATTTCATATTTATGTGACCCTGAACCACAAAATCAGTCACAAGGGGCATTTTTGAAAAATTGAGATGTATACAACATCTGAAAGCTGAATAAATAAGCTTTCCATTGATGTATGGTTTGTTGGGATAGGACAATATTTGGAATCTGAGAGTGCAAAAAAATATCAACATATTCAGAAAATCGCCTTTACATTTGTCCAAATGAAGTCCTTAGCAATGCATATTACTAATAAAAATTAAGTTTTGATATATTTATGGTAGGACATTTACAAAATATCTTCATGAAACATAATCTTTACTTAATTTCCTAATGATTTTTAGCATAAAAGAAACATCTAAAACTTTGACCCATACAATGTATTTTTGGCTATTGCTACAAATATGTGGTCCTCACATGTAATGATCATTTTACCACTGATTGTACAAAAATATTTTAATATTATACAATAGAGAACATTGTGATTTCCTCTATAAATAAAGCCTATGGTGGTAGACCCATGCTAATATACAGTGAGCTGCTAAATCTACACACTAGCCTCCAAGGAGCAAGAACGGACAGCTCTGACATCAGCGCTAGCATCTGAAAACAGCGTGGGCTGCGTAGGCGTTCATTTTTTACTGGAATGCTTCCCATGTCCCACATTTCCACCTCACTACTCCAAACATATCCTCCCAGGAATCCCCAGTGAACAGGATGTTTAAGATGAAACGGCCAGGTGAGACTATGCTCCAGTGCCAAAGAGAATAAAAGCACAGCCAGTTTTAGTTACTAGTGCTGCTGGCTAATGGAAAAAAATCTCTCCTGTTATTGCTCATACTCTCCCCCCACTATTTGTGCCACAGACATGAATGATACCTCAAATTTTGTGGTTTATTGAGGAAAGTTGTGCTATTTTCTGAATGTTCAGTTGACATGGCAAGTAAGTGAATGCATCTAAAATACAGAATACTAGAATATCCCACTATTTCCATCCAGCACAAGTGAATAGCACATAAAAATGCCTTAAAAACCACACAGAAACAACCTGGCAACCACACACAACACTCTCATTCTGCACGGTTAAGCAGCACTGCCATTAAAACTAAAATCTAGTTTGCAATCATGTGCAATCACACTGGTTATGTAAAATAATTCAGCTTAACTGTGTAAAAGCCAGAGCATTATTGCAAAGATAAAGAATGGGAAGCTATAGTTTCGCACACCATCCTGTCTTTCTCTTGCCTTTTTCTTTCCCAATAGTTGAGAAGAACCCACGCTGTAATGTAAGATACAAAGGTCTGATGAGATGTGTGATAAATAAAGACATATGAATAAAAGACCGAATACCACATCTCTATAACTCATTATAATGACATTTTGATGCATATTGCACCAACAAAGCATCAGTGTAATGGACAGAAAGGGAATTTGAGAAAATTGTGCTTTGTAGCGTCTTATTTTAGCTCCCAATTCAATTATAGAATTATGCAAATGTTGTAATGGCACAAACATGCTAAAAGAAAATGCATATTTGTGAGTGATTCTGAGCGCTAGACTGTACAGCAGACCAGCGCAATCTGGCATACTACATTGGGACTGTGATCCAGGTACCTTAACCAGCTCCTTAAAATGCAGAAAGTATGCTTGACTGCAGTGTGTTTGGACATATGTCCAGTTATAAGGCTCTTCTCCATCATTTGATCATCATTTGATGAATTACTGCTGCCTCGGGCAATAGAATATGTATGTAAACATCTCAATATAATGCTGTGTGCAAAAGCGGCCTCATTGTGTTTGTCCCAGTGTCTGACCCTTTGAAAACGCTGTTTTAACCTGGTGTTTCAGTCCATCTCTCCTTTATGGCAGGGAAACAGTGAGAAGGAGAGCAAGGAAGAGAAGAAAACAGAGGGACTGAGATGACAGATCGCCCAACACTACACTCAGCTGTGCCAGCTCTCATAAATCATACATGCCTTTCAGACACGGCGCCATCTTATACTCTAATGATCAGCGCAGGCCTCTTTATACACTCAACTCTTTCTCCCATGATTCCCTTTTTTAAAGGTTTCATCGCTCTCAAAGCTCCAATGCATGCTGGAAGTACAGTATATTTCTGTATTTTTATGGGCCGAGTTTACAACAGATATTTCAATGAGCCTCAGGCGTTAGATACTCTGTTTCTGAAGACAACCTTTGTGAGGTTGATATATTGTGCAGGTTTTTACGAATAGGAACAGACACATTTGAAATGATAGTGGGCTGATGTAACAAATGCTGTCCCAGTGAGATTTGACCTTGCCTGGGTTTATGTTACTCAGCGATTTGCCAAGAAGTTTGACAAAACAGCAAGCGGATAATAAGTAACCACATAACAACCAACCAAAACAGCCTAACCAAAACCAACCAAAAACAGCAGAAACCGCTTAACAATGAGTTTTGCATTGGCAACACCAAAAACACATAAAAATGGCATTCTTTATGGATCGTTTCTTTTTTGCAGTTTCTCTGGTGTCTTTTCTCATTTGTAAAACCTTCTTTCCTTTTGCCCAGCATAAACCTGCTTCTGTGCCCGCTGTGCTGATGGTGAGTGGCAGGGTTTGAAAGCGACTCTCTCCTCCATGCATTAAAGACACTATAGCAGCTCACACGTGAGGGAGACAGACTTGAGGGGTTGTATTCTGCTGTTCTTTCTCCTACTCCACTGCCAGCTGCTCTTATGATGTGAAAGAGAATTTATAATCGGGAAGCTGAGGAGAAGAGACGAGTGGAGAGAAGCGGGAGAGAAAGAGGGAGGGAGGGGAAGGAGAACGTGTTGACCTAATTCTGCGCAAATGGCAGCTACTCTGCTGTGGTAGGCAGCTCTCTCTACCTCTCTTTATCTCTCTTTCTCTTTTGTAAATGTAATGCCTGAAAGTAGACTTCAGAAGGCATGGAGCTTCTGCCTATAGTCTTTCTCTTGAGTCTTCTTCTAACAGTGTTGCTTGAAGGCTTTAAGCTTCTCTTCTGCCGTTACATTTCTGCATGCTAAGCGTGTGAGGATTCTTCATACAACACAAACACGAAAACACACAATGTATGCCATAAAGTAGGCCACTGTTAAAATTTGAAAACAACTACATGTGCACTTTTAAGAACGCTTACATATAGAGAATTTAAAGTGAAAAAGATACAAACAATGCAACCCTAGGTGCTACGGCCAGAACAGACTGAGAGCGATAATTATACAACAATATCTAAAACGAGGTCGCAAAAGTATATTTGAGTTGTCTCCAGGGGTTACAGAGGAAAAAGTTTGAATAATGAAGAAGATTACACAGCGACTAGTGGAAATGAAAGTCAAGGCCTGAACTCTCAATACGAGGAGTCTTTGGAGCCCAAAGTATTTGTAAACACTACAAAGAGCCACTCCCTTCCCATGGTCCCATTTCAACCAATGGACTGCTCTCATTCTGAGATTAGATAGATAGATAGATAGATAGATAGATAGATAGATAGATAGATAGATAGATAGATAGATAGATAGATAGATAGATAGATAGATAGATAGATAGATAGATAGATAGATAGATAGATAGACAGATAGATAGATAGATAGATAGATAGATAGACAGATAGACAGATAGATCAGTAGATAGATAGACAGATAGACAGACAGAAACACACGCACGCACGCACATACAGACAGACAGATAGACAGGTAGATAGACAGACAGATAGTAAAGCACATGAGCAGCAGGGGTCGAGCTCTTGTTGTGTGTGGGGTGTAAAGGTGAATATCTGCCTCATCTGTGTCCGCTCTCTCCGTGTGTTGACAGGTGCTGTCTGGGGGTAATTGGTTCCCATCAAAGTGCTACTCAGCACAGGGTCAAGCACTGGAAGGGGAGACACCACTTACCCCTCTGTCAGAGTCTGTCACCGATACCACAGCGGGAAGAGTATGGGACAGCAACAGCAGTTTCTGAAAGGACAATCAGGGATTTATTTGGTTATTGAATTAAGTTGTAAATACTACATTAACAGCCGACAGGCAGACATATTGTTGGTATCATGGCCACCTGTAGCTCCTGTTTGTATGAATTTTTACATTTTATGAAGAAAGCCTAGTGGTGGTAGCCCTTGTAAAACTCCCTGTCATAGTGTTAGGATGTTGTCGAGAGTTTCCAAGGCATTGCTTTGTGAATTCTTGAGTGTTTTTTCTTGAGTGTTTCTACATAAATGGTGTGTTCTACTCATACGTATTTTTTCCCCCTCAAAAAATATATTCTTGATATATGTTGCAAACAGTGTAGCTCAATGAAATATATTTTTGAAACATAAAAATATAACAAATATATTTCAAAATGTATTTTGGGCAAGAAATTATATTTCCAATATTACAATAACTAGATACACTGTAAATGAAAATGTGGATGGAATAGTCTACTATAGATGTAAGGGCCAGTTTTACTAAGCAGGGAAAATCCAGGCACAATTCCAAAACAGTGCCGATGGGTGTGCAAATTTCTGCGGGCGATTCACTAACAAAGCACAAATTGAGACGAAACATCTTATATACATATCGACCAACACAATATACTAAGCGCAGCGCAAATTAGCATAGTCGCAAATAAATAAGCCACAGTATGATTAAAAGAACCAGAGGCCAGGCCAACAAATAAAGGTTTGCTAGAAGCTTTGATAGACCTGGTATTGCATGACTCCTAGTTGAGGGTTCCAAGTCGTCTTTTATTTCCTGAAGCAAATTAAAATTAACATGGCTTGGCAAACGATATGTTCAGATAATGTGTTCTTCTTGCACTCCAAATAAACGAATTAATGTGGAAAAAAATCATCTCACTTCTACCACGTGCTCTCTGATCTCTGCGTTGCCTCCTCCTAGCAACAATTGCAGCCAATTCAAGCGCAAAATAGTTTAAAGTGCCCCTATTATGCCATTTTTAAGGTTGTTAATATTCTTTTATGAGTGTCCTAAAACAGGTTTACATGCATCCAAGGTAAAAAAAAAAACTCTTTAGTTTTACATCATTTCTAAATGATTCCTAAGCGACTTGTGCGAAGCAGTTAGAAGAATCAGTCTCTCTCTAAACCCCGCCTTTCACTGCTGGGATTGGTCAGATGGCGCAGTTCTTTGAGATTGGTCCACCGTGTTCCTGTGGCTCAGTGGTAGAGCATTGCGTTAGCAGCGCAAAAGGTTGTGGGTTCAATTCCAAGGGAACACACATACTGACAAAAAATGTATAGCCTGAATGCACTGTAAGTCGTTTTGGATAAAAGCGTCAGCTAAATGTAAATGTATAGCGAACAGCGCGAATGACAGCCATGGGTGGACATTATGCAAATGTGTTACTTTGTGACGTACAGCTGTAACAGAATAAGATTCGAATGACTGACAACTCGTTTAGGCAATTGCAAACCGACTTTTTTGATGCACTGTTGGCTTCACACCTTTGCTGAAAGTTTATGTTCACACACACACAGAAACACACAATCACTCTTACACACACGCACAAGCACGCGCACACACGCACACACACACACACACACACACACACACACGCACACACACACACACACACACACACACACACACACACACACACACACTTTGATTTGGGTAAATATTTTTTAACATATTCAACATTTATTTGAAAATAAATGTACTCTTTAGGAAATGTGACATATGTGAATATATGTTCTTAGATTAAAATAAATGGAGGGCAAAAAATATTTGCAAATGTTTTTAAAAAGTTGTTTTGGTAAAAATATTATTATTTAAACATATTTTGCCTGTTTTTTATTTAGATTATATATATATATATATATATATATATGAAGAGATAAGATAACTCTGTTTTTAAAAAAATTCAAAAGTCATGTTTTTTATCATGTTATCATGTTTTTGTTGTGTTTTATTGTGTTAGCTAGTATTTTTTAGTTATTCTTTACCCAATCAAAATAACCCAACTGCAGTTTGATTGAGATTAATTGGAATGCACATTGTAAAAAAACATGGTTTTTGAAAACTGTTAAAAAGTTATCTATTTTTGCTAATTAACTCTTCATTTAGTGTTTTTCATGCTGCTGTACTTTAGGTGGTTGCTATTGTGTTTCTAGCAATTCATGGACTTCTAGATGTGAGTGGAGCCTTATGTAGTTTTATGGATTTTTTTTGCCAGTTTGCAAACTATAAAACTTGATGTTATGGGTTTGTTCACATCTCTAACTGTAAGTATGAGCTATAATAACAGAAATGCTTGCTTTAGCAAACACCACTAATTACAAAAGCTCACTGCTACTAAAAGGCCAGTTGTGTTTTCACTGCTGATGGCCTCTTTGCATTCCTGAGTGACTCTGAAACACTTTGGATTGAGGGAGTAGTGTCACCACAAATAAAGCAAAATAAATAAACAAATAGGCATATGTGATGAAGAGCTTTTCTCAGCCATGTGTTTGTCATCAAGCACCAATTAGGCTCCTTATTGCGCTTTGTGATGCAAATCACACTGGATCAATAGACATGTACTTACCCTATCAGAAACCCCCTGACACCCATAATTACTGCCCCTGGGACCAATCAAACGTGGAAAGGGCTCTCCTCTCCACAAACATTCCATACACACACAAACACAAACACACACAACTGGAAAAACATTTACATTGAAGGCACATAGCCGACACGCTTATGCAAAGCGACACAGAAAAAGAGCTTTTGCTTTGCATGTAAGACTGCAATAAAAAAGTATTTTGTAGATTCAGTGTTGTGGGCTCATGTCGAAACAGCTTTTGACGGCAAAGTAAGACAGCTGAGTGAGCATGCTGAGAAGTCTCCAACTCCAAACAAACACAGACAAATTGGCAATAAAGCCGGATGATCAGAAACAAACAGAGCCGACCAAAGATGGGGGTTTGGATTCCTGGGAGGCCTTTCAGCGGTGGGTGGTCACATCTCATCAGTATGGGGTCAAAGAACCGTGATGAGTGACGGGCAACCTGTGTGGGGCAAATAAAAGGGGAGGATACAGGGAGATGGCCGCCATACGGCCACATTAGCAAAAGTAAGCATTGCTCCTAAATCAAAGCCCCAGGGGGATGATAGCAGGCCGTTCACATAGAGGGTGATATGATAAACCGCAGCCTGACTCTCCCTGAAAGTATTTCTGCATAAGGCATGGGGTTATACAAACTACACACTTAAAACAGTGTAAAACTGAGGGTTTATATACAAGCAAAAAGCAATGAGACGTGTTTTAGTGAGTTTTCAATTTTAGGATTTTGAAAAGATCCGGTTCAGGCCTAAATTTGTTTATTAACAGGCCTAATTTTATTTATTAAATTGATAAAAAGTGAACGTTTTAAAATAAATTCTGTTCTTTAGTACTTTCTGTTTAATATTAGCTCAAATGTTTTCAGATTTAATAATAATAATAATGTTTCAAATCAGCATATCACAATGATTTCTGAAGGATGTGACACTGAAATTCAGCTTTGCATCAGAGGAATAAATTACATTTTAAAATATATTCAAATAAAAACAGTTATTTAAAATTGTAATAATATTTCACATTATTACTGTTTTTCCTGTACTTTTAACCAATTAAATGCATAACGCATTAAAAAAAATGTAAAAATCTTATGACCCCAAACTTTTAAAAGGAGTGCATGTACGTATATATGCATATATGTCATTTAATTAGATTTAGTCAGTCCACAAAGTGTCACAATACTTTCTGACTTGTTCGTGTTTGAGTTCATGTTTGTTTTCCTGTATGTTTTGCTCGAAAAGGGATAAATGAATGAATTAATTAATGAATTTGTTTAAAATAAATACCACTTGACCTGATAGTTATTAAATCTGATATATATTTCAATGTGGCTAATATTCACATCATCAATGTCACACATTTAGATTATGTGAACATTACTTTACTTATTTTTATTTTCATAATCTTTCTTTTAAAAATATGATTATTATTATTATCATTACTATTATTAATTTTAATGTAATAAAGTAAGTACTTTTTCCATGCCAGTGAGCCAGAGTAAAAGTAGACAGCTGAGGTTGAGTAAGACAGTAATTTCACAGCAACACATGCAGTTTGTGCGTGTGTGTGTTTGTGCGTAATAGACAGAGATATGGCACTGTGTATTTTCACTTGTGCAAAACGGTGCCTCAGTGATCTGATGTGGCAGCTGACACTGACGGTGGCAGGAAAATTATGCAGCCTACTAAGATAAATTATACTGACATGTGCTTAGATAGCCATGCGTAACAAATACACTATGCTATTTTTACTTTATAATGTATTCAATATTTTAAGTTTAGATTACATAATGTGGAATTTGAGCTGCAATGTGCTACACAATAAATCATTTTCCAACCAGCTGCTGCACAATTATACCTTAATAAATCATACAAGAGACCATAACAAATTGATTTAAACTTTCAAAAAGGTACAATATCGCAACTTTACAGAAAATTAGAAAGAGACTGTTCATTTTGAATATTATTTTCTACAGACATTTAGCTACCACTACAACACTATATCTAATTCGATTAAACATGACTAGCATGCTAGTCTGAGATTATTTTGAGGCACTAATAAGTAATTTGCCAATAAACCTTTAAATGCTAATCCAACCTGTAGTTTGCATTTGCAGATGAGTTGGAGTAGCCATTTTGTTAGCCAAGCTAAGTCTGAGCTATCTCCTCCAATGTGGCTATTAGCATAATTTATTCAAAACACTTCAAGTGTTAAGCTCACATGTGTGTTTACATGCACAAATTTACATGCACACCCATCTCACCCATCCCCGATCTCCCCCTGCAGGCAGCGCTCCTCCAGGCGGACCGGCGCGTGTAACGGCCGTGATTAGAATGTAATGAACAGTCTAGACAGTGTTCAGCTGGATTAGGTGGCTCGCAGAGGTCACTTGAGCCTGTGTAGCATTAGCAGAGCCATGCTGTCTTGCTAGCTATGCACAGAGATGTTTGGGATAGAGGCTGGACAGGGTAAAAAAGGAGGTCGGTGAGCCTCTAAATCTTGTGGTGGATCGTAGAGGGGTGATTAGGATGTTTAGAGGGGGCTGGCATCTGAACAAAGGGGAGGGAGGAGGAGTGTTGCAGCTGATATTGAGACTACAATTCCCAAATGTGCATTCCCTCAAAAACTACAAATTTTCAACGCATCCTTTGACTTTCTTTCTTCTGTTTTTTATTACGGAGTACGGCACATAATTGGATTGAAAAAATTTATAATGTGGCCATAAAAATACAAATTTGTTATGATGACTTATTAAATTGTGGCCATGTTGCACTAATTGGGTCAAAGTAGTGTTGTCAAAAGTAACGACTTCGGTACCAGTCGGTACTGAAATTTTAAAAGCGTCCATTTCCGGTTGACATTTGAGTGATCTGTTTTCAAATGCTCTCATGTGTATCGGTGTAACCGCTTGGTAAAGAGCGTTAAGCGATGATCATTGTAGCCAATCACAGTCATATCTGTTGAGCACGTGAACACAACGGCCAATCAGCAGTGTTTAACCCCTTAACTGTCACCGTCCCGTATACGGGACGCCTAACTTTACTTCAATATATTACATTAAATCTTAATCTAATCATGACAAATATATATCGTTGGAAAGGTCCAAGACTCCTAAATATATATTTTACAACTGTTTGTTGTAAAAAAGTATGTAGGAGCAGTAATAGATTAATTTATGACAAGAGCGCACCTCAAAACATATACACCATAACAGGAGCTCTGATCTTTGACACAAAAATTCTATTCATTTCCTTTTTTTCCTATCACATGTTTAGTAATCTCATATATTATATATCATTTGAAAGCTTATAATCTCAAAATTCATCCTGTAAACCCGTTTTGAAATCGGACATTGCGTTACTATAGAAATGGTACTTTAAAATCTTTAGCGGCTCCTCCCCTTTATGGGAGGTGTCATATTCAAATGTATTACGGTCAGAATCACAACTTTTTATAATCAAAAATACATATCATTGGAAAGGTCTGAGTTAAAATTTGTTGGTCATTTTGGATAAGAGTAAAAGTGGGAGAGAAATTGATACATTTGTGAAAAAAGTGCATAAAAAAAATTCAATGGGGTTTGAATGGCACCCGGTGGCTGTTTGTGGTATAACGCCTAAACAAAATGCATAGTAACCTCAATTTGCCAAATTTGAAACACAACTTATTTAGTATTGGCTTTAATTTTTTGCCAAATTTGGATTAAAACTTTGTAAAAATATTTAATATAATATAAAATAATAATTGTACATTACTTTTATTTACATAAATTTAGTTTTTTTTTACTTTCAACTGTGATTGTCAAAAAGAGACCAACCTTAGTTGTATTCAAAAGCTTCATGATTATAACAATTTAACTTTAAATAGTGCACTCAAGTTTTTCAAAAAGGGGGGGGTTAAATCATCAACAGGCTTAAATGTTAGCGGGAAGTTTAAGAAAATGTCACTACTGATAGTTGGTACACAACACCAGTTCAAAGTAGTTAAAATTACATTTGAAACCATTAGTTACAATGTGGCCACGTTTCACTACTTTGTTCTCTCATTTTAGTTAAACTGTGACAATGTTGCACTAATTAATTCCCTCGTTTTCGTTAAATCATGGCCAAGTTTTACTAATTTGCATGTTGCACTAATTTGTTTTAATTTGTTTGAATGTTATTCAAACCAATTAGTTAAATTGTCATTAATTAGCTTTTAATTTTAGTTACACCATGACCACAATGTATTAATTCACTTTCTCATTTTATTTAAAACATGGACATGATGCATTAATTGGTTCAAGTTGGAATGGCATTCAGATTAATCAGTTAAATTGTGGCCACGTTGCACTAATTTGTTCTTTCGTTGTAGTCATGTTGCACTAATTGTGTCCATGTTTGCACAAATGCAGTCTTTCCTTTCAGTTAAAGGGATAGTTCACCCACAAATGAAAATGCTGTCATTAATTACACACCATCATGTCGTTCCACACAAATTAAGATATTTCTGATGAAATCTGAGAGCTTTATGGCCCATAGACAGTAAGGGAACTACCACATTCAAGGTCCAGACAGGTAGTAAAGACATTGTTAAAATAGTCCATGTGACATCAGTGGTTCAACCTTAATTTACTAAAGCTACGAGAATACGTTTTGTGTGCAAATAAATAAAAAACGACTTTATCCAACAATTATTCTCTTCCGTGTCATTCTATGCACATTCACAAGAGTACCACGATGCATAATAATAATAAATAATCAGATTATCTCGCTAAACATGACCAAAGTCTCAAAAATGAGTTGGGCGTACAAAGTATTTCTGTGCCAAATGTCACCAAAAAAGTGTTTTTGGCTGTGAGGGAAAGATAACATTGTTCAGCTTCAGAACACAACATTAAGGGAATTATTTATATTTATATTTATATTATTTATGATGTCACAGCTTGCAGACGAAGACAAGCGGTACAGGTTTATCTTTTTTTAAATAAATCTGATAAAACTAAAGACTCTTCGGAGATGTGAAGGATGCAATACTACTCTATAGGTACTCAAGATTAACATGAGATTGGCCGAAACTGTGTGTTATGTCCCGTTTAAATCATGACCACATTGCATTAATTTGTTCCCTCATTTTAGTTAAATCATAGCCGCATTGCACTAATTTGTTCTCTGGCCATGATTTAATTAAAATCAGCATACAAATTAATAAATTCTGGGAATAAATTCTTAATTTGTGTCCACAGTATAATTTTTTATGTATATGTGGGGTTCCAAACTGTTTGATTGTTTGCTTTTCATAAAATGTAAAATCAGTACAATATACACACAGTGACATCTCAACAACAGCATCAGCTGTAGACTGGATGCATCTTAGCTAAGACTCTGTTCACAATCTACAGCACTGACTGGGTGATCAATCGTGGCACATTGCGACATCCTCATTAACATGCTAATTTGATATGGTACCACACAAATCCAAGCACCATGTTAGCAATGCTTTGTCTGGAAAAAAAATAGAAGAGTTTGTTGTGACTAGGCAAAAGTGTCATTCTTCAAGACAAATGTCAGGTATTTTTTGACATAATGTAAGAAGAAAATGAAGAATAACGAGTCTTAAAGGGGTCATAGGATGTTGCTAAAAAGAACATTAAATTGTGTATTTGGTGTAATGCAATGTGTTTACATGGTTTGAGGTTCAAAAAACACAATATTTTCCACATACTGTACATTATTGTTGCTCCTCTATGCTCCGCCTTTCTGAAACGCGACGATTTTTATAAAGCTCATCGTTCTGAGAAGCGAGGTGTGCTCTGATTGGCCAGCTATCCAGTACATTGTTATTGGCTGAATACCTCAAGCGTGTGACGAAAATGTTACGCCCCTTACCATGTTTTGATGCCGTGTCCCACTCCCAGCCTTTTTACAGTCTATGGTACCGGCGCGACGAGACTAAAACAATAACACCCGCTATAAACGAGGCATTTGTTGCATTCAGTGAGGACATAATTACTGATTATAATGACTCATACAGTCTTTTTACACGTTGCGCCGTGCCGCGTAAACATTACCATGTCTGCATTTGTGATGCAGCACTACGCTACACTGCTCAAAACTCGCGTTTGAATCATCAATGGAAAATATTTTAAATATCGAAACGTACTGACGTGAGTCAGAAGCACCAGACTGTCCTTGCGACATTGGAATTGCTGTTCACAGCCATTCATAGTGTTCACATTGTAGGCTACTCTCTCCCAGGATCAGGAATTACTCCTACTTAAAATATGCTGCACACACTCGAATATTTGCGTTGTACTGTTCTGGAACAGTGTTGTAAATATAACTTCGCCACTGATTTCTAGTTGTGTACTTCATATGGACGGCCAAACAAAGTACTTTTGTTTTCACAACGAAACACACAGCGCCTCCACGACATGGTGGCGGCAGCAACAATACTACAGCGAGAATAAAAGTTCTGCCTTCTTTCTTTGCGTATACATTTGGGCGGTGTTATGCAAAGCTTTCCACATCGTAATGTAGACATGTGGGGGCATGTTTGAATGAGCCGTTTTGGGGGTGGGGGGTGGGGGGGGGGGGGGGGGGATGTGGCAGAGTATTAACTTTGATAAAGAATATCTCTTTGGTTTTGAGACTTTAGCCTTTATAACTTTAGGGATCTTATCTATGCATAAACAGCTTATAACACTCCAAAGAGAAAGGAAAACTTGAAATCGCATCATATGACCCGTTTAATAATGTTGCTTTTTAAAGTAGTGACATTCACACATTTTTAGGCCCGTTCTAAGTGTCCCCACTTTTTGGGGTCACTCTACATGTACACACACATGCATGGTGAGAGAGAAACCCCAGTTGTGTTTGCTTTGAAATTGACGGGGTGGATTCAGAATGACCTTTGACCTTTCTGGCACAGGAAGAGGAAGTGACCCATGGTGGTCACAAACGGGGGTTGGGTGAATGTGTGCGAGCGGAAAGACAGAGACGGCGAGAGCGAGTGTGCTCCCATAATAAGCAGTATC
The DNA here is from genome assembly GCA_027422405.1 of Ptychobarbus kaznakovi. Classification (NCBI taxonomy): domain Eukaryota; kingdom Metazoa; phylum Chordata; class Actinopteri; order Cypriniformes; family Cyprinidae; genus Ptychobarbus; species Ptychobarbus kaznakovi. The sequence continues at coordinate 18,547,070 of CM049802.1, read as the reverse complement.
CGGTGTTGGTGGGGTCGGCTGAGGCCCGGGATACAATGTACATGCACCAAAACAACATCCCAGCGACAGAACAGCTGAACATCAGCCATTGATCACATAGTATAAGTGTCATCTGTGTTTAACCATATTGCCCTTATACTCTCTTCAGCCGTAATATGAACACAGATATGATCCTTTGGAAGTTCACAAAGCACTATCATGGAAAATTCTAGCCCAATCCCTGCACTGATTTTTGAGGATCTGAATAAAATATCGTAGAATGCAGTTACATGAAGAGCACTCAAGTGCCGTCTTCAAGTGTGACAGAAATGTGGTTACATCACAGAGAACAAGGCGAGTGATTGGCTAAGAGTGCTCTATCGGTGCGATTTTTCATCAGCTTTTTCATCAGCTTGCATCACACACTTACTGAAACTCATTCCTACACACGCACATATTGTTTTATTGCAGTCTTCTTTTATCATGCCACATCATCAGACTTTTAGTTAAGCTAATGCGCTAACATAAATTCTGTTTATGATCTTTTGTTTTCACTGCTTTTCTTGAAGATGCTTTTATGTGAGACCATGTAACACACAAGCAAATATGTAAAATGGCACATATAGACACGTACAGTACTACATGACCCTCTCTTCTCGTGCTGTGGTGGGAGTGCACTGAGGGAGGGGTGGGGGCAAGCAGAGCAATCTGAAAAAGTCTGAAATATTCATGTTTATGTGCCTACCTCTCAGTGTGACAGAGTGTGTGATTCTTTGGAGAGCCAGAGAAGGAATAATAACATTTGCTAAAGGTACAGATGTGTACATCAGAAAAACATCACAAATATGTTAACACAATACAAAGTATTGGTGAATCTCATGAAGCCTCTGTGAGTCATATTTCACCTGCAAAAAAAATAAAAAAGTTGTATTTAGCTTTAAGAAAATTAAGTCCATTCATTGGGACTATTCATTCAGGCATTCGTTCATTGTTTCATGACAATTAAACAATCCAATTATCTTTACTATAAAGCAAAAATATTTCCATTGTCATGTTGTCATTAACATAATTCAAAATATATATATATACACACACTGCCTTTCAAAAGTTTGGGATCAGTAAGATTTTTTATGTTTTTTAATGGAGGTTAAAAACACACTTTTTCCTTCCACTCAACTTTCTGTTAACATGCTTGGATACAGCACTCTGTGAACAGCCAGCTTCTTTGGAAATGAATGTTTGTGGCTTCACCCTCCTTGTGAAGGGTGTCAATGATTGTCTTCTGAACAACTGTCAGATCAGCAGTCTCCCCCATGATTGTGTAGCCTAGTGAACTAAACGGAGAGACCATTTTGAAGGCTCAGGAAACCTTTGCAGGTGTTTTGAGTTGATTAACTGATTGGCATGTCACCATATTCTAATTTGTTGAGATAGTGAATGGGTTTCACTATGGTGGGTTTTTGTTAAATGTGAGCCAAAATCATCACAATTAAAAGAACCAAAGACTTAAACTACTTCAGTCTGTGTGCATTGAATTTATTTAATACACGAGTTTCACAATTTGAGTTGAATTACTGAAATAAATGAAGTTTTCCACGACATTCTAATTTATTGAGATGCACCTGTATATATATATATATATATATATATATATATATATATATATATATATATATACACACACACAGTTTTACCATATACAGTAATTACAATAATGCATTTTGAAAAACCATAAAGGCAGTTATAGAAAACTGAATTTCAGTATAAAATATGCTTAATTCTCATTGAAACAGTGTCATAAAATGCACAACTTGATTATATACAATATCATGTGTGTGTATTCTGAAGGATTTTGCGTGCTCAGGCATAAAGTTCTGTTGCTTTACGTACATGCTAAAATAAGAAGTCTCCTCATGAATTAAACATGGAGCCAGCAGGCCTGTGCCGCTCTGTCTCTGATTGGCCCCAGCGGATCAGCCAAGGAATTGGTTATTTACAGTTGGCTCTCAGGAAGGGGTCTTGCTTAGATAAATTTGCAGAAAGGCATGATGGGGGTCCAGAGATTGTAGAGTCAACTTGTGTGTGCCTTCCCAGAACGGATGCCATTCACATGGGCCTCATTCTCTTCATCTGACTGCACCCATTCAGTTTCCAAATCATAGTCAGCTTCCTGCCCACACAATATGGACGAGATGAGACCAGGGGAGGCTCATTCGCCATACCTCGCAGCCCCCAACGTTATTTGCATGACATGCAGACAAGCTTTAAAACAGCTGTCAGTCACTTGTATACTCCTATTGTTACTGTGACCCATTTTTTATCCTCTCCTATCCCATAATCTAGCGTGTTGAACCCTTCAGAGTCACGGTCACCCCTCCTTTACACCCGAAAGCGCTTACAAAAGGTAACTGGAGGCAACAGCAACTGCACTGGTTGCTATGCGGATACCATGGCAACTGGCGCGGATTCCATAAGGGGTTCACGTATTGAATGGCTGTAATGGATTGAACTTTAGGGGGCTGAGGGGAGAATGAGGCATTGGGAGCTAGTGTTCATCTTCTCGCCCATGACGCTGTTTGGGGAGGGTCTGCGATATTTGCCCCAGTGGGTCACGGCGAAATGCCAGCTATTTTCAGCCTTTGAAGACTCACGTCATCGCTAGGCACAACAGGCACAATATTACAAGCGCTCAATTAACTGGTTCACGGATGAGATGCTACATCCATTTAGTGTGATGCTAAGTCACAAAAATACGGTTATGTTGCGTTTTTGACACGATTTTGTGAATAAGAGTTGTGTCGTGCAATTTTTTTTTACATCTTTCAATTTGGAATTTTGAGCTAGCATCTCACAATTCAGACTTTTTTGTGAGAATTGCGAGTTTATACCACAATTATGACTTAATTTCAATAACTATTTTTGCAACTGCAGAGTTTATATCTCAATTCAGATTTTTCTCTTAAATGAAATGAAATTCTGACTTAAAAAAGCTATTTGCGACTTTATATTACAGTTCTGACCTTATTTCTCACAATTTCAAGTTTATATCTTGCATTTTAAGTTAGCATTCAGTGTTGCTAAGTCCACGGTTTTCCCACGGAATTGGGAAACATTAACACTGTTGCCGCGGGTAGCTTTTTAGGCCCACGGGTTGAAGCCACCTCAATAACATGATATTTAGCCCCTGAAATGTGCATTTTACCAGGAGAACCCTGCCAAAAACTCACATTTTACCCTACGGAACGTGACCTGCCAAAAATCAACGTAAACTCAGAAATTTAAGAGAGAAAAACCAGAATGCAAGCTATAAACTAAGAATTCAGAGGGGAAAAAAATCCATAATTGCTACCTGTAATCTCTGAATTCAAAGAAGAAGAAAAATCTGTATTGCAACATGTAAACTCAAACATTTAAGAGAGAAAGTCAAAACTGCAAGATATAAACTCAGAATTACAAGAAATAATAATTTCATAATTGTCAGGTAAAAAGTCGCAACTGCTTTTTATGCATGCGGAAATGGGCTTCGACATGTAAGTGCTCTGGATTTTGTATTTTATTGTATTAAATAAAATGAAAAAAAAATGAAAAATATATATTATTTCAATATTTGATATTTGTAATAATAAAAACATGAACAATAATTATAAGGAAATGTTTATTTGTTAATATTTACCTGTAATGTGGGCATGGGTGTGCTAATACAGTAATATTCAGTGTTTTTATACTTTGATATAATGCATATATCTGTGTGACTGTATATAAAATCTGGGTCCTAAAGCAAAATCACTGCCCTAGAACTTGCTGTGTGTATGTGCGTGAATGGGCCCCAAAAAGGTTTCACTATTCCATTTCCAGACTAGTGTAACAGGTGAGTGATGTAAACCGCTGTTTAAACATTCAGTGCAGAGACAAGAGCTGATAAAATGCCTAATGAATGAATAAAAACACTTACAGATTGATGCATACTGTAAACAGTCAGACCACATGAATAAAACAAGCAGGTCAAAGAGGCGGGTCATATGACAGTGAGGAGGGTGAGTGGGAAAATGAGTGTGAGGCAGAGATGAAGGACATGACAGAGGGACTGCAGGAGGCCTGTTGTCTCCCAGAATTCCTAAAGAGAATCTTGGCAGGGTGTGTGGGAGGATGGATCTGAGCACGTCCTCCAGAGTGGGAAATGACAGTGGAAGATGTTACAAACTAGAGCCTTCAAGAGATACAGATTCACACCAGCAGCAATCTATCAATCCAGTGGCAGAGTTGCAGGTAGCCAGAGCCAGTCTTTTTAGCACAGTTTGTCCCTTTTTGGTGAGGGTAGGGAGGGTAGTTGCTAAAAAATCTAAAATAATGTTCAGGGGTGGGGGCTGGACACTGGGGTTAATATGTGTCCCTGGACAAATCGAGCCAATCCAGCCCAAATAATTCCCCCTTGAATGTTTTGATGGGTCATAGGGCCATAGTAAATAAATGAATAAATAAAACAGGACAGAAATGAATACTGAGAGAAATGACTGAATTCTCAAAAAATAAAACAAAGTTAATGCATTTTTGTCACATAGAAAAACACTTGACAGTAAAGCATTGATTTTGACCTAGACTGCTGGAAAATCAGATGCTAATAAATTCTGTCATTATTTCATTCCAAAGAAGATTTTGTAGAATGTTACCAAACCATTTTGATTACCCTTGATTCATATGGACCAAAATTTCTTGAATTTATCAAATTATGTTCCACAGAAGAAAGAAATTCATACAGGTTTGGAATGACATGATGTTGAGTAAATTATGTCAATTTTCATGTTTTGGGTTTATATCCCTTTAATAACGTTATTATTTGTAAATAATAAGCACCTAATTTATATGTATCTTTAATCAGGCCTTTATTGAATTAACATTTTGCTTCAAGTAAAATTAATTAGAACTAAACATCTAAAAAGAGAGAAGTTCTTGCTTAGAATCCAGTTTAGCTGACTAGTAAACCTGTAAGATGGTGGTCACAAGAAGTAAAACCATGGTCCCCATTACCATAGTTATATGCACTGTAAAAAATAATCATGGGTCTTGTAATTTTCATGAAAAAAATTAAGGTGATACTTAAAAATAGTGTGTATATTTCATTAAAGAAATTGGGATTCAGTGTTGTATAGAATTTATTGAGGACTTTTTACTAATACAACCAAGAGGTGTGTTTTTTAAAGGAAACTTCAGCAGTTTTGAGGCTTGAATTGAGGAACTGATTAAACTAAAAAAAATAAGGAAAGAAGAAGAGAATTAGCTCAATTTTGCGGTTTTATTTTAGAGGTGATTGTTAGTTCCCAGCATGCTTTGCATATGGCCGAATGGAGAGTACATTTTTTAATTAAATTCATGTTAAGCTATGTGTTAATAACTTAAAGTTAAATTACTATGGTGCTGAATTGACAAGCCATGAGCGTTTTTTAAGATACTTCATTGTCGTGGCTGTTTTCAGCCAGCATCACTAACCTTTCTCATATCACACGACTGTATAACAATTATGTGTCACATCTGAATAGATCAAGCATCTTGTGCTGTTTATCTCTTATAAATCGTGGCAGAAGCGCGGCGCTGTGCGGGAGACTGATCCCGCTCTGCTTTGACGAGCGGCTGGTGGATGCATCGGGGAGCGCTGCTTCGCACGTTTGGAGTATTTCCTTTATGCGGTTTCGCATGCGCTCTAATTTAAAAATAGCACCTAATATCAGGGAGCTCTCCCTCGTTTTGGCGATTGGCCCACTACTCGAATGGAATGTCCCGGTGTTCCCGATGGTCAGGCGATCGCGGGGCGGGCCCCCCAGACCTCTGGGCCCTATGCACCCTGTCGTCCTTCCCCCCCACCCACTAGCGACGCCCCTGGGTACCTCATATATATTTTTTTTTCAGATTAGAATTTTCTTTACAGAAATATCCTGTGCACTTTCTCCTATCAGTTGATGTGCTTCTATTTCTGGTAACTCCAGATGTTGAGTTGTAGAAAAAGGACAATAAATAAATAAATACAAATCTCTTTTAAATTATCCACAAATGTTAGCCTTAAGATGGAGCAGTCTCTGCTTTTGTCTCCATCGGTCCATCCTACTTTCTCGCCCTCTGTTCTTAGAGAAATGTGTGGAAAAGAGACAGGATGCCTGGCTTGCAGTGTCAAATCAATTGACGTCTCCGTCCCAATAGCCTTCAGGGGTTACTGTCAGGGAGTCACGATCACCATCACCTGGAGCACTGATTACTGAGCATCACCACCTGTCTCCACTCATCAAGAGCACTATTTCCACGCACTCCTCCCGCACAGTCACTGTCTGGGCTACCGTTCGCATTGCGAGACAAACATTGCATGTGCTACTAAGAGTTGATATCAGTCTGATTTGAGAATGAATCAGTTCTGTCATCTGGATAATTTGATTCATAGAAAAGTTTGGATTCATTTCAACAATTCATTAATGAATTAGACATGCAACATAATTTCATGATTAAAGGCCCGTTCACACCAAAAACAATAACTGTTAAGATAACTAGATATGTACATTTTCTAAAGAAAATGTGAGTAGCAGCACTAGGCAGTGTCGTTTTTTATCAGGTTTTAATAATCAGGAACAATTTCTTTTTATCATATTTTAGCACTAAGCCAATCTCTATTAGCAGCCACAGCCATATCACTCTGCAGCCCAAGACTAGTTGAAGCTAAGCAGGGTTGAGCCTGGTCAGGACCTGGATGGGAGACCTCCTGGGAAAACTAGGTTGCTGTTGGAAGAGGTGTTAGTGAGGCCAGCAGGGAGTGCTCACCCTGTGGTCTGTGTGGGTCCTAACACCCCAGTATAGTGACGGGGACACTATACTGTAAAAGTCGGATAAGACGTTAAACCAAGATCCTGACTTTGTGGTCATTAAAAAAAAATCCAATGGCACTTCTCGTAAAGAGTAGGAGTCTAACCCCGGTGTCCTGGCCAAATTCCCTCCACTGACCCTTGTCAAGCATGGCCCTCTAATAATCCCTATCCACTTGATTGGCTCTATGACTCTCTCTCCTCTCCACCTGTAGCTGGTGTGTTGTGAGTGCAGTGGCGCTGTTGTACTGTGGCTGCCGTCACATCATCCAAAGTGAATGCTGCACACTGGTGGTGGTTGAGAAGAGACCCCCCCCCCACATGATTGTAAAGCACTTTGGGTGTACAGCAATACACAATAAAGCGCTATATAAATGCATCATTCATTCATTCATTCATGTAGCTATTCATTGCTAACACGAGTAGCATATTGGAAGTCATGTTTGTTAACATGAGTCAAATGAGCCAACTCTCATGTCTATACGATGTTCCGATGCAGAGATATAGGTCTTGTTAACGGTTTCTAGGGTAATCTCTTTGGTTATTAGGGAATAGCTTGGCAGCTGCCAATGATGACACTCCAAAGGCTGCTTAAATTACATAAACCAACCCCCACATTCAGATTTTAAGATATGCCTCTGTAGGTTTGGGTTGCTAGGGTGCTGTAAATGGTTGATAGGACATGGCTTGATAGCTATTATGGCTTTATAATAAAAGGCATATTGGTTGCCTGTGTAAAATCTGCCCACCCCCATGTCTCTATGACATTGTGATACAGAGTTATGTTCAATGCAAAACTAAGTTACAATAGTATGTAAAAGAGGTGTGCTCAGTTCCTTCACCATAGTATGTAAATGGGACAATTTTGTGCCCAAGGGGTACAAATTATACCCCACTGCGAGAGTGGCGATCCAACATGTTTCCACGAAATCCTCGCTCTGAGCTATGACCTGTCAAATTTGGTCGCAATGTTAAGTCTATAAGATTTTTTGCCCGCTGTACAAACATTGTATGCCTGACCGCTTATTTCCTCAATAAGTTCAATGATTATAAACCACCTCATTCGTGGGTCTGTCACAAACTGAGTGGGATGAATTATGTGTTATGTGAGTTATGTTAACGATGTCAAGCAGGTGGTGGAGTGATGACTACTTTTTTGTTCCACCAAAGAAATAAAGCAATACAGGTTTGGAACAACACAAGGGTGAGTAAATGATGACATAATTGTATTTTTGGTTGAACTATCCCTTTATTATGGCTGGGTTCTCCTAAAGTAATTTACTAAATAAAGTCATTTATGAAGAAATATATTCCAATGAAGCACATACTCTGCAGCCCCTCAACAGATGTGAGTGTCAGTGTTTTTGCATCATGACGGCTGATCATTAAAATCTCTGAGGCTCTTAAATGGCACAACATCATCTTAAGAGTCTTTGCTGAGGACAACGACCCCAAAGCTTGAGATGTGTCTCTTAGCCAAGTTGGTACAGCATTGCCCACTGTAATCCACCTAGAGGTGGGTCCTGCCAAAATGGGTGCTTTAAATAATACCACCCATAGTCCCAAACCCAACAAGTAGGTCTGTCTGGGATTACCCAAATGTTCCCTGCAGAATAAGGGTCCTTTCTGAATTCATAAATCACCAGCCTTTGGTTGATCAAAATCCCCTGGTGTTCTTGCTCGTGGTTGTCCAAAGTCCACAGACGTTAGGCCTCTGGCAGCTAAATATACATAAAAAAATATCCTGGACTGATGGGAATTATATAACCATTTTTACAAAAACCCAACATGAAGTGTGTACTGACCCGCATGAGGTGTGATTAGCCTGGAAGAAAGGAAATTTGTTGGGCAATTTGATACAAAATGTGCTGCATGTTTCCAAACGGATGTGATTTCAGGCCCTGTGTTGGAGGAAAAGGATTTTATCCACACACATCCACTTCCTTTGGGAATGACAGTGTCACTTGGTGTGAATGCCAGCTGTCATGGTGAGCCTCACTGGGCACAAATTTCAAAGGACACTCTTCTTCTCTCTGGATTTCTCTATCTCTCCTTCCCTCTTGTGCTTCAGCTGACCTCTAGCCCTGTCTTTCAATATTTTATTTTCTCTTTCCCCTTATAATTGTGTATGTCTTCCGTTTGTTGTTTCTGATTTTCTCCACCCCATCTCATTCTTTCTGGGATGGGGAAGGTCATGGACTCTGTTTATCCTACTTAAACTTTCATTTCCCCAAATAATGTTTCAGACACGCACGCTTATGCACACACTGTCACACAGCAAGCTGAACTTTTGTCATGCACAGATCATATAAAATCGCATTTTACTTGCTGAGGCTAACAGCTTAATCCTTCCAGATTTTAAAGTTGATGTCATGGAAAGTTACATTACTGTTCAAAAATTGAGGTCAGGAGGATTTTTGATTTTATTTGTATTTTCTTAAATAAATAATTTCTTAAAGAATGCATTCAATTGATTAAAGGTGACAATGAAGATTTCCCTTTCAAATAAATGTTGTTGTTTAGAATTTTTTATTCATCAAACAATACTGACCTAAAAAACTCTACAAAAATTACTGTATTCAACACTGATAAAAAATAATGTCACAATAAGAATCACAATAATGTAAAATTACAAGATTAAACACTCAATTTTAAGTTAAAGGCATTTAATTATTGAATTCAGTGATGGCATCGTCCAGCTCAGTTCCATTTAAATAATATCTATGCAATCAAGTCGACGATATCGCTGGAAATTAAGATTCCCCAGCTAAGCAAGCCAGAGGCTTGAACAGCGGCAAGGAACAAAACACCATCGGTGACAGAATGGAGAAAAAACCTTGGGCGAAATCAGGCTCAGTCAGGCTCTCCAGTTCTCCTCTGGCCAGACGAACCAGCAATTTGTTCCAACTGCAGCAAAGTCAGATTGTAAAGGCTCAACTGGTTCCTGTGGTCTTTTCCCGTTTAGGTGACGGGGTCCTCACTGGGGATCTGTTTTTGGGGCTCATCTAGGTGTCCTGGTCTCCGTTGACGTTCAGGGCTCTAGAGGTCATCTCTAGGTGCTGATCCACCATCTGATCTGGATATGGACTGGATCTGGTGACAGCAGTGACCCTCTGGGCTAGATACAGACTGGATTGGGTGGCTACGGTGACTTCGGAATAAGAAAGAAACAGACTAATATTAGCGTAGATGTCAATCTTCTTACTATGTACAGTATATCACAGAAGTGAGTACACCCCTCACATTTTTGTAAATATTTTATTATATGAATTAATTAATGAATGAATGATGCATTTATATAGTGCTTTATTGTGTATTGCTGTACACCTGAAGTGCTTTACAATCATGTGGGGGGTCTCTCCTCCACCACCACCAGTGTGCAGCATCCACTTGGATGATGCGACGGCTGCCACAGGTTGCCACTGAAGTCCTCTTCCACTCCTCCATGATGACATCACGGAGCTGATGGATGTTAGAGACCTTGCGCTCCTCCACCTTCCGTTTGAGGATGCCCCACAGATGCTCAATAGGGTTTAGGTCTTGAGACATGCTTGGCCAGTCCATCACCTTTACCCTTAGCGTCTTGGAGATGTGTTTGGGATCGTTATCATGTTGGAATACTGCCCTGCGGCCCAGTCCCCGAAGGGAGGGAATCATGCTTTGCTTCAGTATGTCACAGTACATGTTGGCATTCATGGTTCCCTCAAGGAACTGTAGCTCCCCAGTGCCGGCAGCACTCATGCAGCCCCAGACCATGACACTCCCACCACCATGCTTGACTGTAGGCAAGACAACTTGTCTTTGTACTCCTCACCTGGTTGCCGCCACACACGCTTGACACCATCTGAACCAAATAGGTTTATCTTGGTCTCATAAGACCACAGAACATGGTTGCAGTTGATTTTGATATTCTAGGTATTATCAAATGTCCAGAGTTTTGAGAACACTGCGGACGTGGAGGACTATAATGCAATAAGAGCTCACTCAAGTACTGAGGAGCTAAACAATTCAGGGCTTTATAAGTAATTAACAAGATTTTAAAGTCTATAGAACCGGCCAATGTGGTCATACTTCCTGGTTCTAGTAAGGACTCTGGTTTCTGCATATTTAACCATCTGTAGTTTGTTTATTAAGCGTGCAGAACAACCAACCAATAAAGCATAACAACAATCTAACCTTGAGGTCATAAACGCTTGAATTAACATTTCTGCATTTGACATTGCGAGCATAAGTCTCAGTTTAGATATATTTTTAAGATGAAAAAATGCAGTTTTACAAATGCTAGAAACGTGGCTGTCAAATGAGAGATTGCTATCAAATAGCACACCTAGGTTCTTGACTGATGACGATCAGCTGTTAGACAGTGTACTAGGTTATAACTTGTGGGGGTTTTAGGTCCGATAATTAACACCTCTGTTTTTTCAGAATTTAGCAGTAAGAAATTATTCGCCATCCAGTTTTTATATATTGACTACGCATTCCATAAGTTTCTCAATTTGGTATGTTTCACCGGGCCGCGAAGAAATATAGAGCTGAGTATCATCAGCATAAAGGCCCTTTCACACGGGACGTGGTGGAATCGCCAACTCTGCATGCTTCACTCCAAATCAGACCATGCAGAAGCTGTGTGTATCCCTGTTCATTTGATGTAGTGTGGGCAGGGAGGAACACACAATCTGTAACGTGATCTGCTTTCGCCCTTATGTTCCTTTGTCTTTGCCCCGGCTGAGACATACGGGAGCTTTCTATGTTGCTGGACTTGTAACATGACAAACAACAGTAAATAAGACTCACAGAACATTGATCGTGACTGACACACACACAGAGCTATGCTGAATGACAAAAAGCTAACGCCGGTTGCACCCAACGTGCTTTTAAGCCTCCTGGTCATTACGCCACCCACCCATGACGTCATGCCCATCGTTTGTACTGATTACACATATGATTCAGAGCATGGTATCGCTGAAGGTGTTCCCCTAGTGTTCAACGCAGCTCGAGTTCCCGGAGGGGAACTAAATAAAAAAAACGAAATTTGTGTCATTCTGTCATTAATTATTGTTTATTATTACTGGTCTTTTTTCGTTTGGCACAAGTGGAGTTGTTTTTGAAGATTTTCTGGGAAATCCATCAAACTTAAAACAATCTTCTCCTCCATTTTCAACTGTCCATTATAAGTTCAGTTAAATGCTCTATGATTGGTTGTTAATAATCTGTTCACTGATTGGTTAAAGCCGACGCGGCTGCCGCTCACAAAAATATAAAATATTTAAAATATATAAATTGTAGCAATTTGCCCTTTGCCTTTTGGACGACGCTCATTTTTATAACACTAATCTTAGGGGTAGACTTGTTTAAAATAATGTATTCATCTGGTTTTAGCCAAGTTTCTGTCAAACAAAGCACATATAATTTATGATCAGCGATCATATCATTTACAAAAAGCGTTTTCGTAGAAAGGGACCTGATATTAAGAAAAAGAGAGAGAGAATAGAAACTATGTAAACTATATGAATTATAACCCCACCCCCCGGGTTATAATTCATATAGTTTACATAGTTTCTTTTCTCTCTCTCTCTCTTTTTTAATAGTATGTTTAACAGACAATAACTACACAATTATGATTTTGTGCACCAACCATATCAGCATCAGGGTGCTGGGTGTCTTAAAGGAACAGTTCACTCAAAAATGTAAATTCTGTCAACATTTACTCACCCAGTAGTTCCAAACCTGTATAAAACCTGGAAGCAATTCTGAATAATGTGGGAACCAGAGCAGTTCTGGGGCACCAATGACTTCCATAGTATTTTGTTTTCTACTATGGAAGTCAATGGTGTCCCAAAACCGCCTGGTTACAAATTTCTTCAAAATATCTTCCTTTGTGTTCGGCAGAACAAAGAAATTCATACAGGTTTGGAACTACTTGAGGGTTAGTAAATGATGACAAAAATGATAAATTTTTGGGCGAACTATCCCTTTAATCACACATCACATTATTTTAATATTAATTGAATTGGACCCAGGATGATTCTGAAAGAATACTCTGCTGTTGCTGTAGTAACGGAACTCGTGTGAATCTGATTGACAGATAAACTGCACGCTCTTATATCAGTGTTGTTTTTTATTGTGTGCATATTTCAGCTAACAGTTTGATTTGTACATTCATTGAACAACATTAATTTAAAGTTAAAGACTGTCCGCGGCGACTCAGGATGCTGTTCCAAATCCTGCTGCACCACAGAGTGCCACACACATAGTTTACCCAAAGAAAACTAAAATAAACAAAAATCACATTATATTTTTCCCAAATTATTGTTGATGTTCATGACTTTATCCTAGGCTGAAAGATTGTGTATCTTTACGCACAACGTTTGTCTTTCTGTCCTTATGCTTTATATAGGGAGCTAATAATAGCAATAGACCACGCTTTCTCTTTCTGTTTGCTCTGTTGTGTCAAACAAACACCACTTCAAACTCATCGATGCAACTTTGTTCATTCCTGAAGTGGGCTTTTATATTAACTGTTTTAGACTGCTGTCTTGAATTGGGTGCAATAACTGTGAGTTGTTCTAAACGCGGCTGCGCTTCACGTCCGGTGTGCGACTACATTCCGCACATATATTAAATGCGCGTCCTTGAGAGCGCGCAGATTTCTAACGTATTTACTTTAACTTGTTAGGTAATATCAATGATATGAATAATGTTCCCTTTAATTTGTATTCTTGCCGAGCAAAACTTTTCTATATTGGGCGGACGTTTCGATCACCTGATAGCAAAAACATTCTTTACAGTAGGCTATACCAGACCTGTACAGTGCGCACACAAAAAGTGTGTAACTTTTAACTTTAATGTGCTATTATTATTTGATTTTACCCTTGATTTTAACTAAATTATGTACATTTTATGTTACCAGAGAAATTTGTTTTTTTTTACAATATAATACACTGCAGTTCAAAAGTTTGGGATTAGTAAAGTTTTTAACAGTTTAAAAGTTTCTTGTGATCATAAAATGCTATATCTGTTTGAAATATTATTGCAATTTAAAATAATAGTTTTCTATTTTAATATACTTTCAAATATAATTTATTCCTGTGAAGCAAAGCTGAATTTTCAGCATCATTACTTCAGTCTTCGGTGTCACATGATCCTTCAGAAATCATTCTAATATGCTAATATTCACAATATTACTTTTTCTTTTCTGTATTTTAATCTAATAAATACAGCTTTGATGAGCAGAAGAGCCATTAAAAAACAAGGTCAATTATTTATTAGGTTTATGATATTTTTACTGTATTTTTATCAAATAAATGAAGACATAGTGAGCATAAGAGACTTCTTTCAAAAACATTTAAACAAATCTGGTAACACTTTAATAAAGGGACCAATTCTATCTATTAACTAATTGCTTATTAGCATGCCTATTATTAACATATTGGCTGTTTATTAGTACTTATTCTGCAGGACCCTATTCTACATCCCTAATCCTACCCAATACCTAAACTTAACAGCTACCTTACTATTGATAAGCAGCAAATTAGGAGTTTATTGGGGCAAAATTCATAGTTAAGATTTGCTAATAGCAAGAAGTTGACCTTAAAATAAAGTGTGACCGAAAATCTTATTGACCCCAAACCTTTCAATAGTAGTGCATTGACAATAATAACTCTGATCTTCAGATTTCTTCAGAAGTGAGTATGTTTTTTTTAATCAAATCTTGATTGGAATGTTTATACAAATAGACTGTAAACAACCTAAGATGTTATTAGAAATGGTGAAAACATGGTGGTTGTTACCAGCTACTTTTTAATGATCTCAGTCTAGGTCCAAAAAGGTGGTGGAGGGCAGTGATTTGATGTAACTTTACCCTCTCAGCCTCTGAGTATCTTCTCTCAGAGCTGTGACAGCTGTCCATCCTCTCCCTTATGGCACTTACATATAATGCATCCTGTTGTCTGTCTCTGTCTCCAGCTGAGGTGGGACCTGTCCATGTCACGATGACAGTTTCACAACCCTCAGTGAACACTGCCCCCATGATCGCAATCCCATCATCCCTCACAACACACAGTGGGAAGCTAACACTGAAACCAGAATTTTTTTCTTTTTAGATTTTCCTTTTAAAATCTAGCCCTAGAAAAGCTGCTTTAAAATATGAGCAAAACGTGTATCATGTCCAGTGTTGAGCTAGTTACTCAAAAATGTTATATATTACTCACTACTAGCTAGCTACTCCTTTCAAAAGTCATATTATTACTTAACTTAATACTCCTGGCCAACAGTATACTACCTACACCACTAGTTACATACATTTTCCATTACACCCCAACAACTTGGTAATTGCCTAATTTTTGAAGCCTCTGAATCATGAAAGTTACAGATAAACAAAGTGTACAACTGGCTCAAACTGATAAGCCACGATTTTTAAACAACTTCTGTTATTTAATAAAGCAGCAACAGTAAAATCTGCAACAGAGCTCAAGCAGGAAGAACCAAATATATCAATGGGGTACAAAACAATAATATTAGTTTTATTTATTGTAAGGACAAAATCTTTCTTCAAAATATTTTATTTTGTGTTCTGCAGAAGAAAGTCATACAAGTTTTGCATGATGTGTGATGCTGCATCCATGCTAATAAGTGTTAGTCCATGACCATTACATGACAAAGCACCTTTAAATAGCTCAGCTGTTGAATTTACCTTAGTGGATGGTATAGAGTTTATGTCATTCGATACATGGGCCTGGCGGAGGAAAGTTAGGGTGAATGAGTGTAGTTGTCAGAGAAAGCAGATGTAGATAATGATAACGCAGATCCCTTTGCACCCGCCATTCAGGGGCTGCAGGGCTTTTTTTCTCAGAGTAATCAGATCCTTAAATTGCGCTCAGCAGAGTGCTCATGAAACACACACATAGGACTCTTCACACACTTATTCACAGTCTTGTCAACACGTCTCATCTACTCAGATCTATCCTCAACATCACTCTGTATCCCGGCCACTCACTCATAAATGTATCGGTTACCAATAAAACCAGAGATGACACACTTTAGAAGGGAACTGGTGTGTCATAAATGCCAGAAACAGGAATAATAGCACTTGGTCAACAGACTAATAAGGACAGAGTCACAGTAAGTCAGTATTTGCTTACTTGTAAGTGGTGCTTTCTTAGGCAAGCAGATCATTACTTCTGCTCCAAAGTAGAATACCCCCTAACATATGTATTATATTAACTAGTAATGGTAATAGCTGTGCTATTAAAGGGACAGTTCACCCAAAAATGTCATAATTTACTCACCCTCAAGTAGTTCAAAACCTGTGTGAACATCTTTGTTCTGCTGAACACAAAGGGAGATATTCTGAAGAATGTGGGAAACAGAGCAGTTCTGGGGCACCATTGACTTCCATAGTATTTATTTATTTTGTATTATGGAAGGCAATGGTGCCCCAAAACAGCCTGATTACAAACTTTCTTCAACATAGCTTCCTTTGTAAATGAGTAAATGATGACAGAATTTAGATTTTTGGGTGAACTATCCCTTTAAGGATATTTAAATATTTATTCTGGAAAAGTCAACAAAAATAGTGATTAAGAATGTTTTTTTTTTTGAATACACAGACAATAGTTCAGATTCAGTGTGGCTCACTGGTCCAGGACTGGATTTAAATCACAAGTATTATTGTCGGAGCTTCGGTTCCTGCATTGGCTCTTGTTTGTTTGTCTGCTCTGGTGCATTGTGATTAGGTGAATTGGAGGCAGCCAAAAGGCCATCTGTAAAAAGTGCATCCGCAGCTTGACTGAATGAATGGCATGCATGCGTGTCATGTGTCATTAGTCTTACACAAACAAGCTCTGTCTTGCACAATGCAAACATATGCATGCACACAAACATAATTAGCTTGTGCAACGTCACATACGTGGCCAATGGACCTCTACTCTGCATGTGAACACACTCGTAATCATGTTTGTTTTTTTACACGTTGCTTGCGTGCAATACGTGATAAATGGTTGTCACGTCATACAGACATTTCAGTTATGATTTTGTGGCCTATATGGCAGAAAAAAAACCATTCAAAGACCTAAATGACATTTTCTTTCACATGCATATTTAATGGAGGTTTCTGGGTGCTTTCCTTGTTTCTTTGGGGCCTCTGTGTTCAGCGCAAGAACTTGTGCTGTTGATACAGCTCAGCTGAATTCCATGAATGAAAAGAACTGAAAGTATGTGAACTAAATGTCAACCCATTCTTCAGACTGCACTCTCCACTGTTCTTTTGTTCATTTATTCAATCATTCAGTGGCCCCTGCTTTGGAACAGGTCTGACATATTGCAAAACGGAAACTGAAACAAATCTGAAATATCTACACTCACTTTCACTCAACACCTTGAGCAAATAAAGGGATGCCTCCACTTAAGATTTCTGTGTACTAGGTAAATGATAGCACCATCGCAACTACTCATAATGAATAATCACCTGGGTGTCCCCAGGGCCCAGCTGCGAATCTAACAGGAAGTGATGCATTTCCGAACAGGAAGGTGGCTTTCCCCCCAAATAGCTCTTTAGCGTCTCACTCTTTCATTCATAAATCTGACACAGACATAATGAAGAAAGGTTGGCTCATAAATCTTATTCGGAGAGAGATTTTGAGATAGCGAATGAGTCACTGGAAGAAACAAAAGAGATTTTCATTTCTGATTGAGTCTTTGACGTATTGTGCTCTAGTGGTGAATACAGGTCTTTTGTTCCTCATACTTGACAATTTTTCCTTTGAGGAATGAGCTGTTTTACTGTTCAACATTATCACCATGTGATGCACTGCTTATGAATGTATTTGCATAAGCGTGAGCAGACAACAATGATTTAAGCAAATACATCCCAAAGAAAGCTTTCATTTATTTCTTTCATCGACAATGCTGCCAATGTCATCTATTCAGTTGTAGGCTTCTGTTTTATGTGTTTAATTTAATCTTGTGACTATTTAACTTGCATTATTTTTACATATTCAAAGTGACTTACAGTTGATTCAAGTCTACAAAATCCATGATGATTTCAGTATTTTACAGTTTTTTTTTTCTTAAGAAATTAGTAGGCTACTCAGCAAGGATGCATTACAATGTAGTGGCAGAAAAGACAAGTTATAATATTAAAAAAATATATTTATATTTAAAAATAAATGCTGTTATTTCTTTATGTAACGTTCTATTCAGAGAATCTTGGAAAAACTGCATCATGGTTTCCACAAATATATTGCGTAGTACAACTGTTTTTTTAAATCAGCAAATCAGCATATTAGAATGATTTCTGAAAAATCATGTGACACTGAAGACTGGAGTAATGACATTTGTACACATTGTGTGCATTCTGAATCAAGTATGTTTTGATATTGAAATAAGATTGTTTATCTTGATGTTCAACTAACCGTCACTGCTGGTAAAATTCCTCAAATGTTTTTCTTCATTTCTAAAGTGTTTCAAATCATCATTCATCTCATCTCTTTTTTTTCCTGTAAAAAAAATTGTATCTGATACTGATTCACGAACATATAATGAGCTGAAGAACTGGAGCAGGTACATGAGGACAGAGTTAAACTCAAGTGTTTCTTTGACCTCGGCAAAGACCCAGAACATTCTCTCTCTCTCTCTCTCTCTCTCACACACACACACACACACTCGAAGTGGGAAGTGGAATATAGCGGATGTGAGAAGAGAAAGTAAAGCAAGGGAGCAGGGTCAGGAATGTGGCTGCATGGGAGTCTGAGAAAGGGGAGGCGGCTTCGAAGCACTTCCTGTGTTAGGAGGGAAGAATCCATCATCTATGAGACATGAATCAGGGTCAGTGAGATAATAAACATACATGCACATACACACACACATGCATACCGGCACACACATCTGCCTCGGCCTTGAACGGCTGGAAAGTCCAGGACGAGTGTCATTTTGAAACTTGAAGCCACAGAGAGACAGATGCTTATTGAAACTTCTGAATCTTTTTTCCATTTCACTTCTGATTATACCCTGTATAATATATTATGTGACGAATAAAGAAACCTTGAACCTTATTGTGAGAATTCAAGTAATAGAAAGTCAAAACTGATCTCAGACACTCACTTGTGTAAATTTTGTCTTGTGTGAACTGTGACTTGGTTTGAGTTCAGTTTACAATGTTTTATTTATGATGTGTATTTGGGTAATGCACAGCACTCCATGTTAATTTTTTTTGTCAGATTCACATCATTCTAGATAAAGTTTGACTGCTACAGATTCCCACACAGATAATGATACTCAACAACACTGACGTCTCACTCAAAGAGGATCCACTTATTCTAAAATCATGGAGATTACATTTATATTTATGCATTTAGTTATCCAAAGTGACTTGCAACAGAGGCTACTCAGGCATACTGGACAAAATGTATACTACTTACAATCTGAGATAGGCATATTGAAAATAAAAGACATACAAAACAATATAGGAACAATAAGTATACAATTAAGAGTGAATACAAATATTCTAATACTCAGTTTATTATTATTAGTTGTATGTCAAAAGTAAATATAAAAAATAAATAATAATAAAAAGTATTATTAATATATTCTATTGTTCCCAAAATCAATAGTGTGAATGGAAATTAACTTTTACCATTAAAATGAATCCTGATTCCAATGATTAAATGCACAGTTTTTTTTATTCACTTTTAGTCGGTTGTTTTACCAGAGTCAAGACAGTTTATTTGACATTACACATGACAGACGCTATAACCCAGAGAGCATATTTCCAGTGCAACATATATCTTCACAAGCATTCAAAGCTCTGGATGTTTGAGACTGACCCCTGTGGTTCATGTAGCTCCTCTCTACAGCTACTCGTCTGTGTTTTCTGTCTCGCTTCAGGGAAGTCCTCCACTACTTTAGGTTCAGCTGCAGGAGCCTGTTGCAATACCCAAATACCCACAATCCCCGACCAGACCAGCATCGCCAGCTGCCAGCCTGAAAAGCATCAGCTAAATGACTAAATAATAAATAATATAACACATCCAAACACACACATCTCTGGCAGTCTGAGACAGACTGAAACTGAAAGACACACAGAACATGACAGTGAAAGATCCAGTAACATTGAACCCTAGTAGTTTCATTCTAAGTATGCACAAAGCTAATAGTGATGCCTTTCTTAGTAAACGTTGCTAATTAAAGATCTAGTTCTCAAGTACCGCTACAATGCTGAGTAGGTATATTTCAGGAAGGGGAAACAAGACATTTAACCACAGGTTGAGTTCTGATTATGGTAGTGTACACTGTAAAAAATAATAAATAAAATGTCAGCTTATTTTTTTAGTTAGTTGCCAAATGAAACAGTTCACAATTTTATTTAGCTCTTAAACTTAACTTAAAATGTGACCCTTGACCACAAAAAAAGTCATAAAATGTATAAAAACTACATAGGAAAAAAACTAATAAAACAAAATTACTAAAACTTTAAAGTAAAAATTAAAACAGAAAATTGTAAAACTCCAAAAACATAAATGTAACCTATAAATAACACGTGTCGCCACCCTCTGAAACGACCGCCTAAGAACAGCACAAACTTCTATGCTGGTTCAATCTGGTCTATGCTGATAAGTGCTGGTTTGGTGTTTTCTATGCTGGTTCAATCTGGTCTATGCTGGTAAGTGCTGGTTTAGTGTTTTATATGCTGGTTCAAGCTGGTCTATGCTGGTAAGTGCTGGTTTAGTGTTTTCCGGTCAGTGTTAGCCTTCAGCAACCAGCATCCCCAACATACCCACCAAAATACCATCCTGGAACCAGACCACCAAAACACCACACCAAAACACCAACATTCACGGTCAAATTACTAGGTGTAATTTACTAGGCAAACTGATACCACAGCAGCAAGCTGCAGAATTTATATCATAGCAATTGTATCTCAGTGCTATAAACTGAGTGGCCTTTTATTGTGGCCAGCCTAAGGCACACCTGTGCAATAATCATGCTGTCTAATCAGCATCTTGATATGCCACACCTGTGAGGTCGATGGATTATCTCGGCAAAGGAGAAGTGCTTACTAGCACAGATTTAGACAGATTTGTGAACAATATTTTAGAGAAATAGGCCTTTTGTGTACATAGAAAAAGTCTTAGATCTTTGAGTTAAGCTCGTGAAAAATGGGGGCAAAAACAAAAGTGTTGCGTTTATAATTTTGGTCAGTGTATTTTCAGCCTACAATCTTCATTCCCCTCAGAGGAGAGCGAAGGCCTCCATCTATCACTCGCTAACATGAAGCAGACATCTCGCGCTGACCAGTCCAGGAAAAAAATTGGGTTTCGCGATTATAGATCAAAGTTTAGTTAATAAAGGCAGTTTCATTTGGTTAATGCTGTTGCAAGTCATATTGAATAGGAGCTTTATTCTGGTCCATTAAGCTGCTTGTGGCGTGCCTGTTGACAGCACCTTGCGTAAATGCCCTTGAAAACTCTGCAACAGAGCAACCAAAAGAGTTCAGAATTTTCATTATATCACACTTGTGACACAATTTACTACTTCCTGCTGGGTGCGACTATTAATAGTTTAATGAAAAGGACAGAGGCATTTTAACAAATGCACACAGATGCACAAATCATATCTACAAGGTATGAAAGGTCATGGAGAGGGTCTCAAGAGATGTGATATTATAATGTATGTGTGTACCATCAAATCCCTGCTAGAATCAGTAAATAATAACACCCTACCACACACACAAGACACAGCACACATACACATCAATTAGGTGCTTATAAATACACCACATATATTATATACAGTTCGCATACCCCATAATAAAATAAAATCAGAAATTTTTTACGTTTTTAGTTATTTATTTATTTATGCTGTATTGGAGTAAAAATAAAATGGTAACTGTTAGATATATTTTAAGAAATATGAGAAATAAAATTGCAAAACCTACAATAAATATTTGTATTTATTTAACTGGCTTTAATAAGCTGCATAACTGTGGTTGCCAGTTTCTGCTTGAGAGGTAAAAATAAACTGTTAGTTATATTCATTTCATTTCAATTAAAAGAGCCAATTTTTTCCAATTTAATGAATTATTGCTGAATAAAAGTATTAATTTCTTTCAAATTAAAAAATATTGATCCCATAGTCTTTATAGGTCTCAAGTATCAGAGGTCAAGTTGCAGTTGTGAGATATAAAGTCGACAGTAGATTCCACAAGACAAAGTAATATGTGAAATGACTAACTCTTAGATGTTAATATACCTTATTATACCAAGGTACCTTCTCTTAGATGTTATGTTTCCTCCTCCAGTATCAATGACTGCTTGTAGTCTTTTGTGAGAGTTGTGTACAAGCATGAAACCAAATACTGAAGATTGGGGGGATCAATTGTAAAAGTCGAAGAACTGGTCATTGAAAAGCCCATATTGTTTGAGTACTAGACTGCATGGCTGTGGTGGTTACGGCCCTGAGTCCCTGAAGTGTCCTGAATGGCAATGCTGGACCTAAACACTATTGAGCAACTTGCATGGAAGAATTAAAATGTGCAGAGTATGCTGGGAAGCTGAGCAAGCTTCACTGCTTAAAGCAAAACCAGAGACTCATGCATGAGTCAAGAAGACCAGCAAAAAAAACTACAAACAGCCATTGATGAAGTAATATTTATGCTACCTCAGTATTTGTTGGAATGCACTTCCAGTAATAGCTTCATCAGGACACTACCGCATAAAAGAAAAAAAGAAAAATTCAGGATATGTACATTTATGAACACATCCAGGGCTGTGGTAATCTGGCATACCGATTTTCCGGTACATGTTCTTCTTGGGATGCATAATATATATAGTTCGAAGTGGTGGTGGCCGCCTGGACAAAAAAATACCAGGGCCGATTTTTTGCAGTCCAGCCCTGAATGTATATAATATTATGATAACCACAAGGAGTGAATGTGAGGACACACTGGCTGAGTTTCTGTCCTTGTCTCTCGTCTGGACGTAAACGCACACGCGCATGTGGCGATTAGATTCAGAGACAGTGTCAGTGACCCTGAGTTTGATAAATGGGGAACACAGTTCTCAGTTCCTGTAGGGTAAACAGGATAGAAAACTACAGGTTCAGCCCTCTCAGTTGGGGAATAGTCAGGGTCATCTAGAGCCTGACCTCACACACAACAGGCCTTTCACATCTGCAAATGTTAAATAATGTCTGACAGGCCTTCATCTGCACATATAATATGCTTCTTAAGTGCACGAGTGAATTATTGAAGGCTTTATTTTTAATGTTTGATCTGCTGCGTATGCTTGGTGCTGAGACTTCTCTTTCTTTCTCTGTCTATCGCTCTCTCGTCCTTTCACTATCTCTGACAGAAAAGATCATTGCGACATTTGCAATGCAGCAATGATTTTTTTCTCAGAATTAACTCAGCATTTCTCAGAATTGACTTAACTTTTTGGAGCTAACTACCATCTTTCTATTTTATATATATATATATATATATATAAATATTATGTTTTTCTATTTGTACTATAGTATGGGATTAGGTGAATTATTATAAAGGATCATAATTTTTTATGAACAGGTAATATTTCATTAATTATTTTTTGTGAATGATAATAAATGATTATTATTATTATTATGGATAATATTGTTACAGCTAGTATACCCCACAAATGATACATTATAAAATTCGGAATTTTTCTAAAAACAAAACATTTCTAATGTTACAAAATATTTATATTTTTAAAAAGCAGTTCTTTTGAACATTCATTAAATAATCATTGCATTTTCTTATATATATATATATATATATTATAGTAAACTTTTGTGCATTATAAATTCAATGACACAGACTGAAGTAGTTTAATCTTTGGTTCTTTTAAAATTGAATTTAACAGATTTTGCAATACACATACATATATATTTTGAGTTTAATTGTCACTGATTCACATAAATTTCAACTTCATTCCAACGACATTCAGATAATTTGGGTGAAAGGTTGAGATGCACCTTATGAGGATGTGATTCAAGAATTTGAACTTCACAAGTGGACTAGGCTGGGGTCAAGGCATCATACACCACACACAGACTTTCAAATTTGGCTATTGTCGTCAGAGGCCTAGCTGGAAATCAGCAAGGTATTTAGTTGAAACCAAGGTATTTCTAACAATCATGTTAAGTTTCCACACTGTGAATTTGGGGTGCAATGTCAGCAATCTGATGTGTTGTTTGAAAACCAACGTCACTGCACCCGTTTACCAATTTTGGAGCCTTCATGACTATCCTTCTGCTTTTTAAAGATCTGATTTCAACTGGCCAGGAAACTCAAATTCTATATTTGAAATTATATCAAAATAGAAAGATTTGTATTTTAAATTGTAATAAAGTCACAATATTACTGATTTTATTGTATTTTTGATCAAATAAATGTAGCTTTCATAAGCATATGAATCTTCTTTTGGAAAACATTTTTTAAATCTTACTGACCCCACACTTTTGAATGGTAGTGTACAATATAAACAATATCTTCAAATGCATTAATTCCACAGATGTGAATAATCTTAGAATCTCCTCTTGAATATAAAATACAAACATATATACAGAACACATGCATAGTAGTAGCTTCTGTCACTTTACTGCTGTGTTCCAAAAGCCGGCGTTAAACATTATTTTCCGGCTGTGCATGATTCTCAAGATCTCAAACACACTGGCCTTTTGTTAGACATTAAGACACATGCACACTCACTGCATTGACTGTATGTTATTATGTGTGTGTGTTAAATAAAAGTGATAAGTGATAGTGGCACAGGAAGAAAAAAGCAAATGCTTTTTCAGTGTGTTGTACAGTCTCTTTGTTTATATAAGGAAAGAAATTGAAAACTTTGTTAATCAGTGTGTGTGTGTGTGTGTGTGTGTGTGCTGGACAGACATGGACAGATGGGGCCAGTGCAGCTGTCGGCTGGTCAGTGCAGGGCATAATGAAACAAAGGAGAACCTGTAGTTACAAGCAAGCCATGCACGCAGCCATTTAATGTGTTTAGATGCAAACATCTGAACGATGCTGATGTCTTCACCCATGTCTCCTCAGCACAACCACAGTTATTCTGTCCTCTACACATTACACCACCCAAGCTCACCACTTACTCCTCAACTAAACAAACAGCCCAAATTATTGATAAAGTCCACAATAAACCATGACAACATGCAGAAGCTCATAAACACAGAGACTACAGGAGCGATGTATATGGATGTGCATGTGTGTGTTTTGGCAAAGCGAGTGATTAGTTTACAGTGGCTGGAGCACAGAGGAGAAGGTCATCCATCATTCCCCAGACAAAAGTGTCAAGCCCGCTGCACAATAAGAGAAAGAAAGAGTGAGGGAGATAAAGAATTATGAAACATAAGGCCAGACAGATGGAAATGTGAATGATGGATGTCGAGAAAACGAGAGAAGGAAAGATATTCCTGAGTTAGCAAAGAAATACATATGAATGAGGAAAGACTAGAAGAGGAAAGATGGAGAGAAAGCAGAGAGGGGGAATACACTCAATCTGGGCATCGGAGAATATGTGCGAGAGAGGGCCGAACGAATAATTTAAACGATAATGATGTGAAGTTGGGCGAGGTACAGGGAAAAGTGGAGAGAGGAAAGTAAAAAAATACATATGGAATGGGTGTTTTTTCAACTTCAGGCACTTTAATATCCCAGGGGTGGATTTTTAACAGATTTCAACTTTTTGTTTTTCTTTTTTTCTTTTATGGAGGTCACATTAAATCTGTCTTGGAAACTTTTTACTATGCTTTTATTTATTTATTGTTTTATTTGAAATGCCTTTTAAATACAGATTTTAATGTTTACCATGCTTCCAGATACAGAAGTTTAATTAAAAAATATGAAAATCCAAAATAAATTAAAATAAAATAGCAGCTATTTGCACTAAGTGTAAATAGCATATTTTCTTAGCAATAGATGCTATATACACTAAGTGCAAATAGCTATAGTTTCTATTTACACTATGATATAATAGCAGGATTTCCTGCTATTTATACTACTTATTAGAAAAAGTGGCAATTATCTGCACTTCAGTATTGTAGTACATTATAAAACAGTACACAATAATAACGTATTAAATGTGTAAATTATCGTTTTAATTCAATTCATTAAATGGATGCCACCTTACTGGGACAATAAAGCCCTCCCTACACCCACCCTAACCCTAGCCAATAATTAATTTTAAACTTGTAGATTATTTCCTTAATTTTAATTAAAAATAAATGCCTTTCCGATGTGATATGAGATTTGAAAAGGGAGAAAAAAAAGTTAGCCAAACGGTGGATTCGAACTTGGTTCGGTCACATCAGAAAGTACAGATTGACTTGCCCAATCACACACTGGTGGCCGGAGTTAGTGTAAATAACATCTGCCAACAAGGCAGCTATTTGCACATAGTAAAATACAATTTTACTGTAAATTATGAAAAATATTGAATGATTAAATGAACGAATGATGAACGAATGATATGGTACATGAATACCAAATAGAGAAGGAAAAACCACAATCTGTAGAAAGCTTGAGATAATATCTGATACATGTGACATGTATACTATATATTCAAACTAGCAAGCTAAATATCAGTATTTTTAGTAAAGCTGTAATTTTGTCAAACTACACAATTGTGTATAGTATTATATGAAGTTAAAAATAATTTTTAAGTAATTTTTTTATCTAAATCTGAACTTATCCCTAAATATTATTTTTTTCTCTGTGGGTTAACTTGCACCGATTAACTGTTCACCACAAGAATATTGATGTATGGTAACAAAGTAAATAGGGTCAATTTTGGTTTCATGCATACTTTAATTGTGTGTAGTTAGGATACATAAAAAGCCTCAGCAAGACAAATGAGTCCAAATGAGTTACTAAAATGTTTAAAATTTCATTTCCACCGCAGAATACTATTAAACTTCATAAACTGTGCTTTATTACAGATGTGACTGAAATTACAATGCGGTGTAAATGTTTATGACGGTTCAGCAAAGACAGAAATCACAGAATTCCACTGTGGGACGTTGAAAAGTATGTTCTAAGGGATTTTATTTTCTAGTCCACAGGGTCAAGTGTCCACACTGGAATAAACACCCGGATAAAAGGAAAAAAAAGAGGGGGCGTTGATTGGAGGAAGGCTGGGCTGGCCATCAGCGGGTGGTCAGATAGAGGGGGCATTAACCCGGCAGCGCCGGTCTGCCAACCAAACCCTCCATCACAGCTGTCCTGCCTGGCACTGTGCCACTCTGAGAGGAGGAGACAGAAATAAGGGAAAGAGGGTGAAAATGAGAGAACAAAAAGAACAAGAGTGGGAGAAACATTATGCTATTGTTGGTCATTGTGTCACGGGTGGTAAGGCACTAGAAAAAGAACAGCAGCTAATCTTTCCAAGCATATGGACGCTAGCAGGACAGACAGAGGGACACAGTTCGAATAAAAGAGAGCATGATAGAGAAAGAGAGAGAAAACAACAGACAGCTTCAAATCTGGGCAGCTGGTCAGTGAGTCTGGGGTGAATATGTTTACTCAAATACAAAATGGGCTTTTAGGGCAATGACAATAGGGCAGGAGTCTAGCCATGAAACACTCTGGGATAATCCGTATTGACTGAACGCTACCAGAGAAACCTAACTGAGTGGCACTTTCACGTTTAATGGGTGATCTTATTACACACACACACACACACACACACACACACACACACACACACACACACCACACACACACACTGTTGTTTTTTTTATGGTTTACGGGGACTTTCCATAGGCTAATGGTTTTTATACTGTACAAACGTATGTGCTATTGCCCTACACACCCTACACCTAAACCTTAGCCCACACAGGAGATTGTGCATTTCTATTTTCCCTCAAAAAAACTCACTCTGTATGATTTATAAGCGTTTTAAAATTATCGGGGACACTGAAAATGTCCTCATAAATCACCTTCTCCTTGTAATACCTATGTCCAAACCCTTGTCATTATACAAATTTGTGTCCTCAAAACCACATAAACATGCCACACACACACACACACACACACACACACACACACACACACACACACACACACACACACACACACACACACACACACACACACACACACACACACACAACACACACACACACACACACACACACACACACAAAAAGGCCAGAAGGGTGGATGTTGGGGGTCTTTGACCGGACCCTAAACACACATAAAACTCACCACTGAAAACATCACTGCTATTATATTCTCATACTTGAATTACACCTTACAATTAATTCAATATAAAATACAAAATTAAATATGAATTAAATGAAAATATTAAATATTGAAAACTTACAATTTTGACAATAAAAAAATGTAGTCTTGACAACCAAAATAAATAAGCTGAAGTACCAAATTACTAAAATAAAAATCTAATAAAGCTAAACACAAATATATATAAAAAATATATAATAATGAAAATCCCATAACAAAATCACTAAATATTTAACTAAATATTAAAATATTAATATTAAATATTATATATAGATATAGATATTTTAGCTAATTTAAAACGGTATTAAATAGCCTACTATGATACTATACAAATAATACTAAAATAGTACTACTCACAACATCCTTGAAACCACATGATGAAATCACATCAGAGTACTTTCATAAAGCAAAGTCCTGGAAACCACCCACATCACTGTAGTCTAGATACCACATAGCAACGTGTTAAAACTAACACTAGAACTAGACTCTGCATAGAAGCACCCTGACAAACTACCCACATCATCCTAAACTACCCCATTTGAAAACTCAAAATAACACTAGCAGACTCTGCAGAAACATCCTGCAACAACCCACAGCACCCTGACTCCAACAACGTGTTAAAAGTAAAACTAGACTCTGCATAGAAGCACCCTGACAACAACCCACATCACCCTAAATACCCCATAGCAACATGCCAAAACTAACACTAGAACTAGACTCTGCATAGAAACCCTGACCAAACCACATCATCCCTAAATACCCATAGACATGCCAAAACAAACTAAACACTCTGCATAGAAACACCCTGACAACAAACCACATCACCCTAAATACCCCATAGCAACATGCCAAAACTAACACTAGAACTAGACTCTGCATAGAAACACCCTGACAACAACCCACAGCACCCTAGATACTCCATAGCAACGTGTTAAAACTGACACTAGAACTAGACTCTTCATAGAAACACCCTGATGACAACACGTTACCGATGACACCTCATAGCAACATAGGGGGCTAATTACCCCTTTAAACTGATGTTACACAGGGAAACTTTTTGAGCATTTTGCCGGGCAACTTTGGGCAATGTTGCCATCAACGGGCAACCAGGTGAGACACCGGGCCCATGACCAATTTAAAGTATCCAGGTATAAATTTGTTACCCATTCTCAGTGAAAGTGCCAAGCAGCATTGCTCAAAATAAAGTTGCCCACCAAAATAGCACATAACAAACCACATAGCAACCCCACACACACACACAAATACTGTAACAACCTTACAGTAACGCCCTAACAACCAGCCAAAACCCCCTATAGCATCTGCATAGTAACTCCTTGGCAACTATCCACAACCGCATAGCAACTGTACAGCAGCGCCCATTCCTATTTCCCCATCTGATCTCCTACACCTCCGCCACAATGCATCCGTGAATCACTGGCATTGCTCAGAGCTCTGAATCGACTCTTGACTTTTCGATCAAAGGATGATTAATATGCATCTGGAGTAGAAACGCATAAACAATTGTGCCCACCGTGACCTGTCTCACTCCCTGTTGTTTGTCTGTTGTCACTGTTTGTTTGTCTCTTTTTACTCCTTTAGTTTTTGCAAACCAAAGCCCCATCTGCTGGATCATCAACACGCTTGAGTATTTTAATTCATATCTTCATACCATCTGCCCAACACCCTCTTCCCCTCAAAACACACACACCCTGAATATGATCTCAGCCCAGCGAGCATCACCTGTCTCCTCTGTTTAGGGTTGGATACTTGTTACACTCTAACATCTGCCATTCTCTAGACTGCAGCTCTCAGTGCAGCCCTCTGACGTCAAACCACCAGCCCAGAATTCAGGAAAAACTTATTTAGGAACTCTTTCATTAGCACTGTGCATTACTTTTTCAGCCAGCTGCATTATAAATGTTTTTGTATCTTTGCTTCTGGCTGTGTCTAAATTTGCTAGTTGGTAGTATTTTAGTGACAGACCAGCTTATTTTACACCCCAAAAATTTTTAAAGCCCAACCATTGTCATTAAAACACAACATTTAGCTACCATGTTACTAAAAATGACTCAATTCAATTTTTGTATAACACTTTAAGTTTTGATACTAGTGTTATTTTAATATTATTTATATACTATTATATATTTTATTATGTTGAATCTTATAATTTTAGATTATAAAAATAGATTAGATGTAATCGCAATTAAATTTTTCCCCCAAATTGCACAGCTCTAGTTTTGGTCACTTTTCAGCGTGGCAGGATGGAGGACCAACTGTCCACCCAGCTAAATCTAAACACCAACTAGGCCAGGCTTCAAATCCAGGTGGATCACCTAAAGACCAATAAACTTGTTAAAGCTGGTTTCACTATGCATCAACAAGGATATACAGTGGCTATACATACTATTTGTCCTAGACTTGTCCTGACTGGGATTTCTGAATTGCCTTAATTGTCTGGGTTTTGTTTTCTACAGTCTACAATTATAAATAATATGCATATTTGCATTCCTTTGACTGTTGTCTGTTAATCACACCACGATTGGCGGATCATAGATTTTGCACACTATTGGACAAAATACTTTTCAGTCATTACCATCAGCAAGTATGAAAATAACAGAAAAACAAAGCCAAAACCCAGACATTTTAGGCAATTTAGAGATCCTGAGTCCAAGAAATATCCTGGAAAAGAGGACATACGGTCACCCTAATAACCCATAAAACATAATACCAGAGTTAACTTGGTTAAATGTCAACAAATGGGATGATGTCCCAAAAGATAAACTGACAGGGATGGAATTTCTAGCTCTGCTACAGAGCAGCTTTCATAGACTTAATTGGCCATCTCTGCCCAGCCGCCACCCTCAGGTACCATAATCATATCAGCCTGACAGGATTTCATTAAGAATCAATCTACTGGAGAACAAGGGACAAAAACACCCTAAACCACATCCAGCGAGCTCTCACGGGCGGGCACTGTCTGGAACGGCTAGTGCTAGCGGTGCTGCAGACACTATAACCCTCCACTGACTGCCTGTCAAAGCAGATACGAAGGGTATAAAAGTAGTTCGGCCGTACTTTGGGAGGCGAGGAGAAGGTGACGAGGCTTTATGTGGTGCGACGTGCTGTTATTACTGCTGATTTTATAGCAGTCATTACGTGATGCTCTCTCTCGCTCAGTCCTGGCTAATAATGAGAGTCATTACAGTTCAGCAACACACTCCATTTGGATCTCATAACTATTAAAGCCCCTTATAATACAGAGCGACATAAAATGAGAGAGAAAAGAGGGGCATTTTTGAGGATGAGCTCTTGTCAGAGGCTTGTGAATGTAACCTGAGGCTCATTGCCTGAAGCACTTGGCTTTTGTAGAGGAGATAATACACACACACACACACAACACACCACACACACACCACAACACACACACACACACCCAACACACACACACACACACACACACACACACGTATCTTAGCCATCTGGAGAGCGAGCTGTGACCCAGCTTTCACTCAGCAAGGAGGCCACTACACACAGTCACACATGCACATATGCACCAGTTTCTTTGCTTTTCTTTCTTGTTTTCTGTTTCCCTCTCGTCCTTTTTCAATTTCCTTTCCCATCTATCACGTTCCTTCATTTGCCCGCCCCTCTCCCCGTCTCCTCCCCTCTCAGATATAGACCGATCGGGACCCGAGGCGGGGAGACGGAGAAGGGGCCAGCGAGACACAGGGATGGAGAAGGTGATCTTGCGTATCGCTTACATCTGGGAGTGGAACAATGACAGCTGCTGATGTCAAACAGGTGCTGAGCTTCAGGCCTGCAGGGAGGAGGCTGTGTTTGCAACCCACACACTCCGACGCTCACACACACATTCAAAAAATACAAGTCAAACACTTCCAAAATTAGAGGACGAAATCCAGCAGGGAAACCAATTCATGCTTTGGCCCAATAGAGAGTTAAGCTTGAGAAAGACAACGATGAGAAAGTTGTTTTGGATTGTAGCTTTAATCAGGGACTAAGCTGACTAAATCAGGCCGGCAATGGTTCAGCGAGGAAGTGTAATTTAACTGCGATGAGGAAAGTGTGTTTTTGAGGGATTGACACTAAATTGGTGTATTGAGGACCCACAGCAAAGTTGTATTGCTCAAAGTTTTCTCTTTCATGGCTGAACTGAAATAATGGGGTTCTTGGTTTTGTTTTAATTATGTATCAACCTTGTCTCAGAGGTTTCTTCAAAATGCATGTAAATTACAATATTGTTGGCATACGGTAAGCATGAAACTAATTTGGATGTCAGATAATTTTGTCTTGGAAGTTTTTGATCAATTTTAAAAGAAAATATATATTCTAAACTATATTAAAATAAAAGCCATTTAAATGTATTACACTATAAAATATTGAAAATTTTTAACAAATAAACAAATAAAAATAACAGAAAACAAAGTTCAAAACGTAATTGAACTGTTAAAATAAAAGTTTTAAACACGTTTGAAAGAAGAAATCTCTGACAATCAATGTTAAAAGAGTAAAAAAAACTGTCTAAAAAAATGTAAAAGTGTTTTTAAAAAAAAATTCAGTTTTTTTTTACTGTAAAGCAAACAAACAAAAAAACTGGTAAAATTACTAAAAATATATTTTTTAACAAGTAAAAAAAACATACTTTTTTAATATATGCAAAAAATATTTTGAACTTTAAGTTTTTTTCAGGCTTAAAGAAACAACAATTGTTTATAAATACAATTATTTAGAAAAAAAGTATTAACTTTACTATAAAAACAAACTATTTAAAAATAATTATAAAAAAGTATAAAAGGGAAACTTGACTTTTTACATTACATATTTTTTAAGTAGAAATCTCTGACATTCTGTTTAAAAACCCCATTTAAAATATATTCTAACAATCTCTAACATTTACTGTAAAATTAATTTAAAACAATAAATAAATTAACAAATGAATGAAATAAATACAATATTTTTAAAGCTTTTAAAAATAAATATCTGATATATATAAAATAGTTTAACAATAAATATCCTAACTTTTACTGTTAAAAGTGTTTTAAAATAAGGGATAAATAAATCCTTGTGATGACACTTTACATCAAATCTCACTGTAGAGTGACATTTTGTCTCAGGATGAAGCACTGTGAATTAAGAGACTTACAGTAGGCTACATTTACATGTATTTATTTGGCAGCTAATGTATCCATTTAATCTTACTGCTCCCTAGAATAAACTATTGTGCTCTTACAGAGACATACATGATTTTCCCTCCTGCAGAACGAGCTTTGAGCAATGCAGCAGACACACTTTCGTGACTGACTGGCTATTATTTAGAAAACAGTGAAGCCTGCAGTGACTGTGACAACTGAGCTGCATGCCAAAACACAATTTCTGTCTCCCGTTCAAATATGTCTGTCAGCTCTGCCAAATGAGTGAAAGTCACAGTTGTTTATGCTGCAGTTGTTGTTGATGGAGATGTGAGTGCCATATTCAGGTTACTACAAGATAAGTGCTGAATGAATCTGAGAACATTAACACACACACGCATGCTATTGCATGTCTGGCAGATCAGATAACACCTTCATAATAGTTACAGTCTAGCAGGAGTGTAACGTTAATGCAGTCACAGTTCATCAGGGTCGTTTGCCTCGTACAATTAACACTGGTTATAAAACTCCTCTCGTTCACACCTGGTTTTATCAGCGCTGTGAGTGCAGGAATCTAATTGGATGTTCTGATTTGCACCTCTAAAGTTCTACAAGCATTCCATTCCTGTCTAATCACTCCAAATTATTCAGGGATTTTTAGGTGGTGCTTCATCAGTGTTTCAGAGCTCACTACCACTTGTTGAGCCTCGTTTAAATCTAACACTGTCACCACTTTCTCCAGATATATCTCCCCACAGGGCCAAAATGCAGAACTGCATTGCAGTGGAGACACACTTTAGACAATGCAACGGTGCCAAGCTGTAACAGTAAGCCTGGTGAAACAGAGGATATTGGAGAATCACAGGATATCTAGTGCTCGCAAAACACACACCAAGAAAACCTTGCTGAAGTTGGTAATATTTTCTTCATTCTACAACACAACCTATGCAAGCCTGTGAAAGCAAGGAGACCATAATTATGTTTGTCAGACTATAATTTAGCAGATGCTGTGCAGTGCTCTATGTTCTGCCCTAATATGTTCAGAGGGACTTTGTGCATACTGATTTAAAATGTTTATAGCTATAGTCTAATAACAAACATCCTTTGAAAATTTGCTGAAATGTACTCACCCTCAAGATATAGAGGAGTTTCTTCACCACCACAAATTTAGAGACATTTAGCATTACATAATTTACTCATCAATGGATCCTCCAGAGTTAATGCGTTCCGTCAGAATGAGAGTCCAAACAGCTGACAAAAACATCACAATATTTCATAAGTAATCCACCTGACTCCACACCACTCCAGTCCAATGATAATTAAATCTGGCTCACAAGATCCACTTTCCTGCAGAGTTTAGCTCCAACCCTAATCAAACTCACCTACTTGTGATTTTCTAATGATCCTGAGGACATTGATTAGCATGCTCAGGTGTGTTTGATTAAGGTCAGAGCTAAAATATGCAGGAAAGTGGATCTCGCAAGCCATATTTGAGTATCCCTGCTCTAGTCCATCAATTAATTTCTTGTGTGTTTGTAAGAAACAAATCCATCAAGGCATTTTTACTTTAAACAGTCGCTTCTGGCAATATATGAGTCCATAATCCATAATAATATTTCCTACAGTGAAAAAAACAAACATCCCTTATGTCCTCTCACATCAAAATCCACCAACATGTTTGTTTAGAACCGGTTTGGACTGTTTACATTTGTGAATGACGGGCATAATGACCTGTGCATAATTCTCTCCTGAATCAAACGAGATGACTTATTATATACATATTATGGATAGAAGACTTGTATTTTAGCTGGAAGCAATGGTTTGAAATTAAAATGTATGGATTTCTTTCTTTCAAAAACACAGTTTCACTTCACAAGATATTAATAGATGAACTGGAGTTATGCAGAATACTTGTGGATTATTGTGATGTTTTTATCAGCTGTTCTAACTCTGACGGCACCCATTCACTGCAGAAGATCCATTGGTGAGAAAGTGAACCAATGCTAAACATTTCCAAATATCCAAAACAAACTCAACTACATCCTGGCTAGCCTGAAGGTGAAGTAAATTTTAATCAAATGTTCATTTTCGGGTGAAAAATGTATTTATTTGGATGGCTTGTTTGGTTTTGACCATGTGTTTAGGCCACTAAATTGATGTAAAAATAATAATAAATTGTCGAATTGTCATATTTGAGTTGTCCTTGGGTTAATGCATGGTTCAGTGTAGAGGCCCGTAGCTGGACTGAATGACCATGAGGAGCACTGACCACAAAAAGCAGAGTCAAACCCAACAACTGCACACAGACACAACCCAAACAATACAGCAACCATTCCACGAGTGCTAGTGGTCACACACAACACCTCCTCCCTGACTAATGAGACTTCACATCTAAACACCCAGGTCAAATGTACTCTGCATGTTTTAAGAATATAGGGAAAGGCATGTTTACGATGAATGTAGGAACGTTCATAAATATCAGACCTCAAGCATGCCGGAGAAGTGAATTCTAGGGCTCTGAGGCATGTGGGTGAGGCACACACTGGCTAAGATATCTCTCTTTCTCCCCTCGTCTCCTGCTCTTCTCTGGTGTGTTTTGTTGCATGACCACAGGGACAATGCTGCTTCCCTGACGGGGCAGGGAAAAATGTCAGGAATCCGCTCCACACCGCGATAACCCTCCAAACTGTTTACATTTGGAAAGACAAGAGAAAAACAGACATAAGTGGCAGCGGGGGGGAGAAGAGGAAGGAGGGAGGAACAGGATGGAGGAATCGGAGGCTTTGGGTGGGATTGCGTTCCAGGGCCTGACAAACGTAATGCTACACGAAGCACAGAAAGCACGGGAAACATTCACTGCATACCAAGATATCAAGTGGACAGGCATGTGACAGTCTGCTGGTCATGTTCTAGTAAATGTATCCATAGTTATTATGGACATAAACACTTTGCTAAAGGCACTAATACTAGTGCAATTCCATGAAAGAGTGCTCTTTACCGGAATGTCATATTACAGAGCTGAACACTCTTATTAGCGGTGATTGCTAAGGAAACATCTCTATTACTCTTGCACATACTTTGAAATCATCCTGGTATGGACTTGAATGTATTAAAATGGTGCGCCACATGGAGGAATAGCTTTCTGATGTGTAAAGTATAAAGTATATCTTTAGTTGGACTTCAGCACTACTTGGGCACAATTATAGTGCATTAAGTACAAAATTAGTTGTTCTAATTTAGCAGACTTTAAATATACCAGTTTAGTATACAAAAAGTACAATTGCGTTTTTTTTTATTAAGTACATAAATATGTTGTTACAATGTATTTAAAATACATTTTAGTATATGTATGTTTCACTAGGGACCTTAGGGTACATTTACAGGGGAATGATGTATTAAAAATGTAAAAGTTTTTCCTTGGCGTTTTTGAAAAGTTTCATGTATAGATGATAATATTGTCAAATGATCCCTGTTTGCACGGATCCACAAAAACGCTTAGCAGCCTTTCTTAACAGCTATTCACACAGAACCCTTTTTTTCCATTCCAATGCGCAATTTTTCCATTGATTTTGGGCTCGCGTCTCACTTTTTTGCAGCGTCTCGCACATGAGCACTGCATTTTCAACTTTTACACTCAACGTTGTCAGTTCCAAAACAGTGGACCAATCAGAAGACCCCGTTGCATGCTTTTGTTTACTGCAGCAAGTAGGCATGGCAACGGTTTTATTTGACGGTGATGTCACTTCCTATAGACTGAACATGTAATACGCATCACCGTTCTCCTAAATTCGCGTTCTTGTAATGTTTTCAAAAACTTGTACTTTGAAATCAGTTTTTAAAAGTTTGTGCTTTCAGGCCCCCAAAAAGCTGCTGTCGTGTAAATGAACGGCCACAACACATTAAAAGTTTTCCGCAGTTTTACCTTTGTAATTACATAGCAACGCCCAAACAAAAACACCCAAAATAGCTGCATAGCAACATACTAAAATGGCCTCAGAATCAGAGATGGGAAGTAACAAAGAACAAATACTTTGTAACTGTACTTCACTGTACGTCTGTACTGTACTTCTACTGTACGTCACCCAAAAATGAAAGTTATGTCATTAATTATTCACCTTCATGTCATTCTAAATCCGTAAGACCTTCGGATAACTTCTGAACACAAATTGAGATATTTTTGATAAAATCCAAGGGCTTTCTGACCCTCCATAGACAGCAATACAACTACCACGTTCAAGGCCTAGCAAGTTATAAGGACATTGTTAAAATAGTCCATGTGACATCAGTGGTTCAATCGTAATGTGTGAAGCTATGAGAATACATTTTGTGCACAAAGAAAACAAAATAATGACTTTACTCAACAATTTCTTCTCTTCTGTGTCAGCCTTTGAAGCGCATTCATGAGAGTACTACGACACATGTGGTTGTTCGGCCTAGAACATTCATTAGCTAAGTTATTTTATATTAATGTATTAATATGATGTGAGGTACAGTTACCAGCGTGACACTAAAACAGCGAGTAATAATGGTTGCTTTTTACTTAAATACATGTCAGAGCCCATATTTCTTTACTTTAACTTGAGTAAAAAAGTGTAGTCAGTACTTCAACTTTTACCAGAGTCTTTTTAAACATGAGTAGTACTTCTGCTTGAGTGAAGGATGTGTGTACTTTTGCCATCTCTGCTCAGAATACTACAATTCAGATTTCAGTGCCCTGGCAACCACCCAAAACACCCTGGCAACCATATAGCAACACAATAAAACAACTTTAGAACATCATAGCATCTTCATAACAACACCCTAGCAAACAACAACAACCCCCAAGTAACTTGGAAACATGCCAAACACCATCTTTGAATGCCTTAGCATCCACATAGTAACACCCTGGCACCCACCCAAGTAACTCCATAGCAACAGGCTAAAATGGCATCAGAATACCAATGCTTATAATTTACAATATATGTAAATCTGCTTTCTTTTTTTAGATGTTTATCAGATGTTTGTACACAATAATTACAGAAGACACTGTCCATGTCTTGGAGATGTGTGTGCGCTTACTGGGATATAACCATGATAAATTCACACACACAAAATAGAAATAAGCATTCTGGCCACAGAACTGTAAACGGCTTCTGTTACAGTAAACAAACAGGATTTTACAGAATTATGGGTACTTCCTGAGAACATTTTAGCATTTACAGTAATTACCATGTCCCTTGAATTTCATCAGAAATCCACAGGGTTGGCCTGTTTCTGTTGTTTTCATTTCACACATGTTGATAGTAAAATCCCTAACGTCATTAATAACATCTCATTTCACCTAACATACTTGATCCTGATCTTATCTAAGCCCTATATCTCTGTCTCCTGGTGTTTGCAATCTCTTTATGCAAATCTGTACTCACACACACACACAAACAGCAGCTACCTCACTGGCTTTCTTCCGGACGTGGAAGGTGCTTATTATACATGTTTGGGAGACTCTGGTGCTTGTGCAATTGGCTAGATGCAACAACTGTTTGTTTTGGGTTATGAGATTGACATTGTTTGGAATTTGCTGGATCTTTTGTGTACTGGAGTGGACTTGGAAAGGAAAGTCAGGGTACTGTGTGGAGTTGTTTTCTGACATTAGAGGAGACGCTTGACTGGCATTATGATGTCTACGACTAAACAAAAATAAACTCTGTCAAAAGCATCTCAGGAGATCCACATTTTAATAAGAGAAATCCTCACACACAACTAGAATTTTACATTATCTGAGGTAACTGTGAGTGGCTATTCACAAAACTCACTGCCATGCCATTGCAGTGTGCCTTGATGAAATACAACTATTTTGTAGACACTTTTCAAGATTTGTAATACCAATTAGAAACGGGTTTGAATATATATAGTTAATCTTAAGAAACATTAAAACCATACAGATGGGCTTGACCCAGACCTGGTTCAAGATAATGAGCCACAGCCGTCTGAAGGACACCGGATGACCTTGAAGACCAAATCGAAATTAAGGCCATTACTCTTCATTTCCTTTACATTTACAGCTCATCGCCAACTTTCATAAAAGGACATATTGTGTGTGTTGTGTGTGTGTGTGTGTGTGTGTGTGTGTGTGTGTGTGTGTGTATGTGTGTGTGTGTGTTTATGTGGTTTATGAGGACACAAATTTGTGTGGGTTGACATAGTATTACATGAGAAGGTGATTTATGAGGACATTTCAGTGTGTGTGTGTGTGTGTGTGTGTGTGTGTAGGGCAATGTGTGTGTGTGTGTAAACCATTAAAAACCAACATGTGTGTGAGAGAGATATAATTAAATCTGTATGAGAATGAAACAGGGAGAGAAAACAAATTGAGACGTGCCCAAAGAGCTTTCTGATTGTCTGTTCCTCATGTATTGATATATCACTCTGACATTTGACCTCTGCTGTAGCTCCACTGATGCAACTCACGGCAAAACCGCTACTCTCACTGCTGTGATGACGTCATACATAAGAGAAGAAGTGTGTAATCTTGTAATCTTGACCAGGAGTGTGTTTGTGTGTGCAGATTCAGAAGCATGCCTGTGTATGTGTAGATCAGGGCTTACAAACTTGAGTAGCAATGCTACTATTCCTCTGTAGCAGGACAGTGGCTTAACTGTTTTCAGTGTTGCTAAACTGCTCCTAACAAGTTACTTTCGGGTTTTATGGTTAAAAAAAACTGCTCACTTTTGAAGTCATAATTTGAGTCTGTCAAATTGTCAAAGTTTTCAAAAAGAATAGAAATCACAGAGGAAAGCAGGATCATTCTTGACCGTTTCTTTAGAAAATCTTATTAAAGCCAAAATGTATAGAATAATTTAATCAATATGCATTGATTTTGAATAAAATGTAACATCCTATTAATTGACAACCATGTAAACAATAAACATTACCCACAATATTGTATACATTCACCCTACTATAGACAGCATACTGAGGACTCTAAAATTTTGCTTAAATAAATATTATTTTCCCTGTGAAAAGTACACACAATATGCATTTACATTTTTATTTATATACATACATAAATATACATAACTGTAAATGTAATAGAAAACAATATAGATATTTCTATAGAAAAACTAATAAAACACATGGAATTTCCAACTTGTATTTATTATTATTCCAATAGCATGCACATACATGCATGCATTATATATAAAACATAATATCTATTTCATGTAAATTTCATTGCATACATTGTATTCTAGTTTTAGTCATTCGTTTCTAGTAAGTAGCATCTGTTCAAAATTAATTCTGTCATCCTAATTAAGAATTATTCAAAATATATTTTGTGTTTCTAAATGTGTTTTCAAATAGTAGCTTGACTGTATTAACTACCTTAAAGGAACAGGTCAACACAAAATAGGGCTGCACGATATATTGCATGCGAATGTCATGCGCATCTCCTCAGTAAAGCCGGTTCTGTGATTATTAATAAATCTCCATTACCTGTTTTCAAATGGAGCGGCATTTAATACACAGAGCCGTAGTTCACTGACAAGCTATGGAATATCACAGCTATGTTCAATATCGCAGGTGATTCATCTGCGATTCTGAGTGCGAATTGCGTAGCTTGTCAGTGATGGAGATTTATTAATAATCACAGAAATGGCTTTACTGAGGAGATGCGTATGACAATCGCATGCAATATATCATGCAGCCTAAACACAAAATGAAAATGGAAATGAAAATGAAATTTTGGACCCCATTTACTTTTATTGTAAGAACAAAACATAATCTTTTGTGTTCCACTGTATAA
This sequence comes from Ptychobarbus kaznakovi, assembly GCA_027422405.1. Classification (NCBI taxonomy): domain Eukaryota; kingdom Metazoa; phylum Chordata; class Actinopteri; order Cypriniformes; family Cyprinidae; genus Ptychobarbus; species Ptychobarbus kaznakovi. The sequence goes on along the minus strand of CM049802.1, from coordinate 18,506,057 downwards.
ATAAACTTATGCAGGTTTAATAACAACAAATAACAATTTTCTCTTTTGGATGAACTATCCCTTTAAATTTCAAGCATAGCTTATAGATCCTACAGTTTGAAAGCAGCTTCAGCAACACTGGCGTGATACAGCCTATAATCAGCCCTCAAATTGAAGTTGATAAGTAGTTCAGCTTTTTCCTTTTGCAAATCAAGGCACTAAATCAGTAATAAGTCAACATGCGTTGCTGACCTCATTCATTAGAGTTAGACAACCTGTCATCCTGCCAGATCTCTCTATGCAGGAAAACAATGTGTTCTCATACAACAGCACAGTGTGGAGCCCTGATGACCGGAATACGTCAATTAAACTTCCTAAAGCTTTCATAAACAAAGAGAGGAAGCTCATAAGACGGTCTTCTAAGACATGGCATGCAACTTAAACCACACTAACCAAAGAATTTAATATAAAGCAAGTATCACTAGTATTAATGCTCTTTTTAAACAGTTAATACGATCAGAATGTATAGCTTTATTACATATAACCCACATTAAAGAAGGAGGCACCACACTTATTAAAAAGGTCCTTGTTGGCATTTATGATTCCATGAAGAACCGTTAACATCCATGGAACTTTTCCATTGAACAAAAGGTTCGAAAAACTTATTTTAAGAACTGTTTACTGAAAGGTTATTTAAGGAACCATAATGGTTCTTTTATGACATAGCTGTGAAAACTCTCTTTTGGAACCTTGATGTTAGACACATTTTCTTTACAAAATGCAAAACTTTAACTTTATGCAAGGCTTGAAAGCATCAGTGGATGGACTGAAAATAAGCAGATATGTTTTATGAATACACAGCGCCATAATCTCTTACAAAGTCACGAAAGGCTCTATATGAAACACCTTCAGATGTCTGAAGTGACAGATCTAGCACATGATCATTCATCCATTCTTTAAACAGACAAGTATCATAAAGCCACAGACACTCCTCGGCTTTCCCGGAAGTGATTGCTGTATGATGATTGGACAGAGTGATAAAACAGACCGAAGTCAGAATGGTAATGTGATTTCGGGGCTGCAGTGCATGTACAGAAATATCAGAATGCCCACAGAAATGTGCATACCTGAAGCATCAGAGACACTTAATGACTGTGCTGTAGTCTCTCTGTTTCAGCAATAGATCTCTGATAGCTGGGTTAGTGTTCAATGTGCTCTAGGTTGAGTGGGTCTCATTCAAGAGCTCTGGATACTTTGCGTAACACTCTGCATTTATCATGAAAACTCCTCACATTCTCAGCAGGTCATGCAAATTCAATTTTACAGCACAGCCAATGGCATCCTGGCAGTTTATTCAGCCACCTTTCTGGCAGACATGGCCAACTAAATCAATTTAGCTTAAAAATCCCATATAAACTCCCACAATGTCTTCACTATATTATATCCATGCCTTCCAAAGCCCAGCACCACCCAACTGAGCCATCACAGCTTCAGTACACAAACTCAGCAGAATACAGTTATGATCTGTTACATTAGACCAAAGCAAATTTCATATGTTGCTCTTTCACAACTCATACATTCATAACAAAGACTTATAGGGGTCGTTCACCAAAAAATGATTTACTTATTTATTATTCATTACTTACTAACCTCATGTTGTGCCACACATATATTACATTTTTTCTTTTGTAAAACCAAAAACAAGATATTTGTATTTTATTATTTTTTTGGTCCATACAATGAAAGAGTCTTTGGAATGACAAAATGATGAGTAAATTATGACAAAAGACTGATAAAATGGCACAAAACTGAAAAAAAAAGGTCAAATACTGACTGAAACATTGCAATGGAATACTGATATTTAGCAACACCACCTTTGAACTGGCCTATCTGGTCAGGCCTGACTGTCCATATCTTCACTGAGTGCCCATTTGCCAGTTTTGGGGACAGACGTCACTGGTCACGTGGCATCTTTATCTACTTCACACTGTCCGCAGGAAATTGACGAGGCAAAAAGCCCCTTCTAATCCTTCTGTCACACAGAAAAACACACACACACACTAACCCGTGCTATACAGGTCAATGGCAAGCTTCTGGCCCACAGACAAGAGCTGAGCGGGATTGGAGTCTGATTGAATGTTCTGGGTTAATTCCAGTCTCAGCACACACACACAAACAAACAAACAGAAAAACGGAAACAGCGATTAGGATTGACGAGACGAGGTCTGCTGGACAGTTCAGAGGCAACCAAAGAGAAAGTAGGACTATAAGCACAAGAGGGGCAATGCCAATGCAAATGAATAAGTGTATGAGCTGACATCATGGCATGATGGGAATGTGGTATGTTGTGACCAGGAAATCTGAAACATATTAATTCAACACCCCATTTCATTTATATATTCAAGTGAATCTCTGGAAAACATGTCCAGCTCACATTTCAGGAAATTATATTTTAAATACGTCAAATTAATGATCATTAAGATTTTGGTATTTATATTATTTTCATGACAATTACAAAAGTTCTTATTACTATAATTCACCATAAAGTCAATTTTAAAATAAAACGTCATTATCATTACATAATGCAAAACAAACAAATAAACAAACATCCATCTCATCATTATTGCCATAGGATTTTTTTAAATGAAAAAACATGAAAATAAAAAAAGTTCTTCTTACCATATTTCAAAGATATTCAATTATGATCATTTTAAAGAAAATCTCATTATCACAGTAATGCATACAAAAATCACATTATGGTAATGCAAAATAATAATAATAATAAATCTCATTATCATTACCATAATGAACCCCAAATTTTGCAGTATTGTTTTGTTGTATAATTGTTTAACTATTATTGGATTATAGTTTTACTGTACTACTATGGTAAAATAAAAAAATATCTAACTAATGAAAAAAGAAAAAACAATCATTATTATAACAGTAATGCTAATTCTAAGATGTAGAAGATAGACTTTAGTGCTAGGAACAAGCACAGTAAGGTCCCAATAGGGCAGCATGAATTTATGATTTTAATATACATATGCAATGTACTATAATACACTTATGTGCAAAAATAAATTGCCACTATTTGCATTAAGTTTAAACGGCTTTATTTACATTAAGTATAAACAACATCTAACACCATTCAAATCTTTTGCTATTAGATTTGTGTAAATCTATTGCTATTTGCATTAGTTTAAACAGAATCACACTCTGCAAAAAATCTAAATGATCATTACTGTAATGCAAAAAAAATGTTTAATGGTCATGAACATTATGTCAAAATGCAAAGCATCTATGCTCTTAAAATAGGCGTAATCTTTTTATGGATTTTTTTTCTCTTTTATATTAGTTTAAAAATAAATAAATATGACTCGCACATGTTCATGACAGGTTTTGTGATATCCATTCTATACACCTATGTTAGTAAACAATCAAAAACTGGCAATACGGGAACTAGCAGGCAGTTATTGATTATAGAGAAGAGAATTATAATCGATCCAGACTTCATTGAAGGCTTGTGGAGGTGAGCGATATGGAAGGAATTACACAGTCTGTTGGGATAGTGACCTGCTGTCTTCATTTATTAGTGCACATGGTTCCAAACTGACCACACAGTTGAAGTGATCTCATCGCTGGAACAGGATTAATCGAAGAGCCGGTTCAATCAGAGAGCGAGCATGTTTCCAGAGGGAGAGAGAGAGAACGCTTGTCCGCTACAACCCCAAATACATTTGCACCCTGCAGAAAACAGCCCATTTCTGGCTTAGGGTCAGACAAAAATTACAAGCGCGTCCTGAAATGACACACAGCACTCAGACGGAAAGTGGCTGGTGGTGCCCTTACCTTGGCACCAGTCAAACAGAGGAAAAAGTCATGAGAAACCGAGAGAGAGAGAGAGACTGAGATATGGCCTGTCTCCTCTCTATCTGACTGGGACAAAGAGCTCTCTGATAAGAACTGCAAAAAGAAGGGATGGATAGAGAGAAGGTGGAGGGATAAAGGAAGGGTGAGGTCAGAGAACATCCTGGAACATCCCAACACAATGCGTGTTTGTGTGCACGTACGTGTGTGTGTGTATCCTGGTACGAAGGGAAGGTGATGGCAGTGTATGACATTTGCATGCATTAGATTTGTGACAGGTCTATATCCGGTGAGCTAAAAATTCACATTTCCTTTGTTTTTTCCACGCTGCCAACGTAAGTGATAGGTGTTATATAAGTCTACGGCAACTATAAATATCTCCCTGCCTCAGAGGGATTTTTGGGTATCTGAACAATTCATAAAATGCATCTGATGTTGCCAAAAACAGGAGTTCTCAGAGACAGACAGAGAAACCAAGCAACAAATTCAATTTCCTTAACCTTGTATCTACATTTGGTCTCTCAACTGGCAAAAACAAGCTCCATCAAATCGGTATAAAGGCTTGTTGTCAAGTAATGTTGAGGCTTGACGTGACAGATGCCACTTTAGATTTATTTGTACACACGTCAGTGTTTACGTCCCTCAACTGCTGCTCTTGTAAAGGAGCAACATTTGCATATTGCGGTGTGAAAGATAGACTGTGTCTACAGAAGATAGACCAGTGGAGGACTATGCAAAGTATTTATCCAAATATGTTTAGCGTCATTTTTCAGCACGTCTGAAATCAAAATATCAAAATTCAAACATTTCTTGGAATAGTTCACCAGCACTACCCAAGACCTGAATCAATAATCTCAAATTCTTATCAGAAGGCTGTTATATAATATATTTTCATACACTATACACATTTTCACCAGTAATACCATGTTTGATGTTTGACATGATACAATTCCATAGTAATGCCATGCTGTTTGGACATGATAGTACCATGGTTTTCTGCAAACTACTTTTAAATACTGTAAATTCCATGGTACAAGAGTTTTTGGGACATGTGCCATGATTTTAGCATGCTTTTGGGCGGACATTTTTCATGCTAATACTATATTTTTGGACATGGTAGTACCATTGTTTTTTTGACACAATTGGAATACCATATGATTATTATACCATGGTACCTAAGTATAGTTCATCATTCAATACATATATCAAAGTCTCATTGTCATACCATGTATTTTTTTTTTTTTTTTTTGGCACATGTACCATGCTAATGCCATGTTTTTTCATGGTAATATCATGCTTTTTTTGCTCATGACTGTACCATGATATTATATATATTTTTAACCATGCTAATACCATGTTTATGGTTTCATGGTAAATTCATGGGAATTTCATATAATTAAATATTTCATGAGCCTAATAATCATTTAGTACTATATTAGATAGCACTTTACCATAGTGATCACAGTTTATCTTATATTGTGTATCGTGGTATTCTATTAAGTGCCTTTGAGTCCCACTTAAGTAAATGGTTATGATACAGTACTATATGTTACACGTATAAGCACCATGATCTTACTGTCTAATACCATCAATGAATAACCACAGCACTTCTTTTTATAAAGCTCTGACCTCCAACTTAAAGTGAAGTCCCTCAAATACACGTAAACACACTTTCCTCTTTGGAGGATGAGGGAAGGATTCCTGCAGACGAAGATGAAAGATTCATGGTTGTGCTGGCTGAGTAGCAGCAGCCAGAATATCAGATTAATGACTAATTCAGAGAAATTAGGTATCCAGGTATCCAGCCCAGTTGCCTGAGGTCACATCTTTACGTGAGACCATTTACCCCTTTCTCAACAACAACAACAACAAGAATCAGGTTAATCTCAACTATGTTGAGATTTGTGCAATTAGCAATGACATGAACATCTAAGAGATAATGCTCCTGTTGCAGAAAGATGTGCGACCTAAACCACAGGATTTTGCTGTATTTACCTGGCAAGAGAAAACCGAAAATCAATAACAGCAAAGCCTGATACTGTTCTATTTTGCCCAAATCCCATATTGGAGGACAGACTGTTGTTAGAATTCATAGAAACCCAGTAAATTGGACAGAGCAGACAGAGTTAGTACTAAACTGGGTAACACTTTAAAATACTGTTTCTTACTTGCTGCATAACTAATAAGGAATTATTGAATTATTGAATTGAATTATTAATTTACACTTAACTCACTACTGTTAACTACTAAGGAAGATGTCTTAACTAATCGGTGTGTGATACAATTGTATCATTGTGTTAAGTAACAGTTAGCTAATCAAGAACTAAAGTATTCTGTCACACCTCCTGAAGAACTACGATTAATTATCTACTAGTTCAGGTTCAAGAAAAATAACTATGAAATAACTACTAACGAACAGTCATACACAATTACAATGAGTTTTGACCCTTTCATATAAATGTTATTAGCAGTAGTAGTAGTAGCAGTATGAAAATGCAATATTAATAAATGCTATACATTCATTTTACAGAGGTTTTGCCTCTGTAGTGAATTGTTTTGTGAGTGTGTTTTGTAAGAAATCAGCTTCCGATAGGAACCCCACCACCACTCCAGTGCCATATGATAACTTACCTTAGTTTTTATATTGTATATGCAGTACTGTATGTGTGCCTCCTCAGCATATACCACATTATCATTAACTCAATTCCTGTGTGTAAGGCAACAACTGAGGGAAATTCTGCAGGACTTCTTTCGAACCTGAAACAGTAGGCCTATTCTAAAGTGAAAATATTGGAAACCCATTAGTAATTAATAAAGAATTATTAGATAATTCTACAAGAATTACTTAGAACCTGAAACAGTATTCTAAAGTGAAAATATAGGCAACCCATTAGTAATTAATAAATAATTATCAAATAATTCTGCAGGACTTATTTCAAACCTGAAACAGTAGGCCTATTCTAAAGTGAAAATATAGTGAAACCTTTAGTAATTAATACATTAATTAATTACCCGAGCGGGAGCTGGGCTCAGGGAAACTGCAGTTAACTTCCCTGTGTTAACTTAGGCGTTAACACAACACAAAAACTAACCAAGACTAAAAAACAAAACAAAAACAAATATGACCCAACAGCTGTATCCCAGTGTTTTGGAAAATACATAAATACATTAATTAATTAATTAATTAACAAACCACCATTTTTACAGAGTGTACTGTATCTGTAATAAGTTGGATATTTATGGCAAGACAGTGGAGTTGGAGTTTATTTCCGAAGCAGATTTCCTACAGAACATGTGCACAAGGCAATCATTTACCATACAGGCAAAAACATAAGGGGTGAGAACCAGAAAGGCTTAAGTGACATTTCACCAACTTTACAGGAGGGCCAAAACAAAAACTTACCATAGGTTTATCTGAGTTTTTGTGCTGATTTCAATCATTTATAATAAAAATTGCCATTAAATTTGTATACTCACGGATGACAGTATATATACCTTTGCCAGTAGAAAGATCTCATCAAGAGCTTTCATTTGATATATATATGGATGGATGGATGGATGGATGGATGGATGGATCCATTTCACCCAAAATGTCACTTACGCCCATCTGGTTCTCACCCCTCGTTATGTACAATTATAGTAATGAGTCCTTTTGGGTGTGCAGCAAACACAATGCATATTTAATTTCCATTATAGGCTAATAATAGTAGTAGTGGACTGTAACAAAGTTGCTACTGTAGTAGTACTTTATACTTGTCCTTTAACTCAAGTAATTTTGAAAATGATTAGGGCTACTTATAATTTGATTGGAGTAATATTGTATTGGGGTATCTGTACTTTTACTCAAGTACTTGATTTGTGGGCCACAACCTGATTATTATAGTGACTATTTGCATATAACTGTTCAGTAGTAGTTATTTCATAGTTATTTTTCTTGAACCTTAACTATTAGATAATTAGGTATGACAGATGTATATAGGAGGTATGACAGAATAAATTAGTTATTGATTAGCTGACTGTTACTTAACACAATCATAAAATTGTATCACACACCGATTAGTTAACACATCTTCCTTAGTAGTTAACAGTAGTGAGTTAAGTGTTAATGAATAATTAGCTGTTAGTTCTTCAATAATTCTTTATTAGTTATGCAGTAAGTAAGAAACAGTATTCTAAAGTGTTACCCTAAACTGTACTGGAGGTAATAGTTAGCAGGCAGTTCTGCACAACTGTGATCCACTGCTGTTGTGTATGCAGACGGGGATGCGGACAAGGACGTAATATCATTGTAAATTCATGAGGCAGTGACTCTAGCTTGTTATTTAGCATCTCTAGAGTCAATGTCACTGAGCCCAGGGAGAAAAAAATGACTCAGTGGAATTATTTACCTCCATGTAATACGGGACAAATTATTCATTCACACCACTTCTCTCGCTTTGTTCTGTCATTTTTAGGGTTATTTTAAAAAACAGTCTCTCTCTCTATCTATCTATATATATCTATCTATCTATATATATATATATATAATATATATATATACACAAATATACATACTGTTCAAACATGTTTGGGGTCGGTAAAATTTTAAATGTTTTTGAAATAAGTCTCAACAAGGCTGATGACAAAACCCAGTAAAAACAGTAATATTGTAAAATATGATTACAAAGTAACAGCTGGATTTTCAGCATCATTGCTCTAGTCATTAGTGT